>JAKSZP010004109.1:0-160016 GCA_022478985.1 Massospora cicadina
AGTGAGACGCATCTGGATCTCTGCCAGGACGCCCAGGACTTGATCTGCCACCTCATCAGAGGGACAGGGGGAACCACCAACCCTGTTGCCTTCTCTAAAGAGGTAACAATCTCTGTTGGTGCCTGGCGGGCTGAGGACTTGTTCATCTGGGCCTGGCGGCAAGCCTGGATAAACGAGGCTACCGCCCATCCAGAAAAGGCCAGGTCACAAAGGGAAATCACACTCAAAGTGAGGGCATAGGCCAGCACTTCGCCCATCACAGCGAGGAGGGCAGAGAAGGCCAAACCTAGAGGTCAGTTCATTATGCCACAGATGCGGCTAAGAAAAACTATACTGGGCTCCCAGTCAGGGTGCGTGAGCACCCAGTGGAGGGCCCAGAATGCCAGAGGCATAGCAGTCTGAGCGACTAAGAATAGTGGGGATCTATGGGACATGTGTGGAAAAAAACATTCATTAACGTACCAAAGGCCCCTAAGGCAAACCAGATGGTTGTGTTGGGGGCAACCGCGAGTCTTATGGGGGCAACCCCCAGGGGTGGGAGAGGCAAGGAGGACAACGACTCCTCCAGGGATTGTGGTTGCTGGCCTTCAGAACCCAAGGGAGAGGCTTGTGCACCAGCAGGAGGTGGTACAGGGACCACCGTTGTTGGGAATGTGGGTAGAAGTGGAGGAACCCCATAGGAGGGGCTAGAACTGAGTTTCCCCAAATGGAGACACTCAGAGTCCTGCTGGTGAGCTGGACTCGCAGTGGAAAGGGCGGCGAATGGAGCCAAACCCATATGCAGTGGGCCAGGGGCGCCTTGAGATTGCTCCCCCTAGGGAGCAGACTTGGCGGACTCAACATCTGAATAAACAGAATGGTCTCCATTTAATGGATGCAAAGGAATGAATGGAACATTGGCCTTGCCTTTGGGGGTGAGCCAGATTATTGTGATGACAATCTGCTGCCGCATGGTGGGATTGAGCAACCAGATAATCCAGTCTGCGAACATTAGAAAAGGATCTGGGCAACGGTGTGCTTCGTTGGATTAAATGATGGAATGGTGTTTATAGCTGTTAAAAATGGGTGGAATCTGCGGCAAATGAAGCGGATACATGGATTATTATTTTGACAAGGCTAAAAAGAATGAACTGACAACTGCCTTGGTGGGGCAGTTGCCATTAAATGGTTTGATAGGCATAGGGAGGAGTCAGGGGATTGGTTGTTTGGGGAATGGGGAGGGAATTTGGTTGGCTGACTAGGAGGGGGGGTGAAAGGCGGCTCCCAATTTGGCAGAAGCTTAGAAAACTTTTGCATATTTTCCCAACTTCTTGTAGCCAAGCCAAAATGATGCTGCAAATCTGGGTTCAAATAACTTGAGACAGCCGATTTGCACAGCTTAGGCATTCCAGATTTATTTCGGAAAACAGGGGTTCATGGATTGGGTTCATTTCAATTTGGTTGATCCCCCAATTGGATAGCTCACACAATCCAAACCTCCTGGAACTTCCTTGGAACGTCGGACCCAATGATATGAGCCATTTGCACCCAGTTTTTCCTTCCAAGTTGTGTTCCAATCAAGCTCCTGAACCCAGACAGCCCAAACTGGCCCCCCAGTCCAGAATTTACCAGCTGGGCTCTGACACTGGGAATTGCAATTTTCTCAATTTTTTCCCATAGCTGGCCTGGGGAGTGGGTGGCTACGGACCCCCTCCAAGCCCCCTAATTTGAATCACCTCCCTGCAGACCCCCTCTATTAATCCTATCAGGATGAATAGGAGGGAAGGGGATGGAATGAGGCAGCTTTGGGGAGAAAATCTGTCACTAAGCGCTCATCTATCACGTGGGTGAGGTCACCCAGTTGTGACAGAGAGTCCACAGGAGCCTTGGGCCCCCTCTTCATCCGGAAAGGGTGCTGAGCCCTATCCAGCTTCAAGGGCTGGTCCTCAAGACTTACAATTTACAAATAAAGATGTTTGGTAGCTCCCCCTTTTTTGGTTGGGCACCATAGTGCTAAAAAATACTAGGTGATATGAGTATGAGTAATAAAATAAAGAGTTGGGCAAACATGGTAAAGGGCAGCGGACCTGGACCTACACCTCCCAAAGGTACCAAGCGCACAGCTACAAATGAAAAGATCAGTAAAAACAAAAAACACAAGGTGGCGCACCCCGCAGGTTTTGTAAATTTTTTTGGTTAGATACTGCAGTTACATGGAAGTTTCCACTCACAACCACTGTCATTTGTGGAACATGGGATATGAGTTTTCCTGGTCTTAGAAACACTGACAATGTTGGAAAAGTTTGGCGAAGTCCAACTTGAATTTTTCCCGCATGCAGTGTACTCAACAACCCATACTATCCGCAAAGGTTGGGTAGACCTTGGGTTTAAAACTGCGGAAGAAGAAAATGAGGCAGTGAAGGTCAGAGTGGTACTCAACCTTCCCAATGGTCAGCATTCAGTATTGACCAAATGCACACGTTGGATAGATTCAAAAGATATATTTATAATTTTTTATTACTTTCTGACTACACTCATGTGCACAGTAGACAAACAACATCTCCGAGAAGGCTTGGAAGCCTATAAAGAAATTAAACAATTTGAGATGTAAAGATTCCAGCTGATGCTGACCCTTAGTACTGGGAAGGCAATCACAATTATTTCCATGAACCAGGAGGTAGAGGAGGATATCACAAAAATCCCCCACAATGTATCCTTCAATATTGATTTAGAAGAATCCCAACTGTACTATGCAACAGTAGAGAGCGCACCCCCCATATGCAACCACTGCCAGGACTTTGGAACAAGCTTCATGCTTGCCCCATAAAAGAAGGCCTGAGAGAAATGGAATTCTGTGAGGAGGAAATGGGCGAAGATGACTCAGAGTATGCCAAAATCACTGACACCACACAAGCATTCACCTGGGGAGAACACAGGCAATATAAAATAATTGACCCAATTTCCCCAAAAGAACGAAAAATATCCAAACAAGCTTACAAGCTGGCCACAGCCAAGGCAAAGGCCTTGGCAGAATCATCCATATCACCGGAACAGATCTAGGAAGACATGGATGAATTTGAATCAATGAAGCAATAAAATCCTGCGGAAAACCAAACAACCAATCCAAACAGATTTAGACAGCAGAACAAAATTCAGAAATAAATGCAGCAAAACTGGTGTTCAGCGCACCCCCCAAAATTGTGGAGCATAACCCAATTGGGAAGGAAAGTCAACAATGGAATGCACAAGAAAATAATGCATCCAATAAGAGCACTTAAGTGTACCGCAATGATAAATTGGAACCCAGAAAAGCCAAGAGAGGAGAAAAAACATCAGCAATGAAATGGGCAGAATACACTTAACTCCTACTCATGGTTATGCTCTCCGCAGCAGAGGTGCATTGGAGAGTAATGTGAGCAAGGAAGTAGGGCTGGGGGGCTCTGATAACTGCTCCTGAGGCGCATCTGGGCATCTCAGTAGAGATAGGGACGCTGAACATAGAGGGACTCAAGGCCTAATGTCCTGAGTCAGAAAGTTGAATCTCCTACAAAACCCACCTGTGGATATCATGGCGGTGCAGGAAACCCACTGTTCACAGGGAGAGGAGAAGGCATGAGGAAACATGCTCCTCCCAACAATATTGTTTTGGTTGCAATACTGTGGGGTCATAGTATGCGTAAACCAAAGCTTTAAATTTATCAATAAAAATTTATTCCTGGATGGCCATGTACTCGCCGTAACCTTCTTATGGCACACTGAAGTGCGTACAATATCCAGTGTGTATGCAGCAAACTGTGCACTGGACCAAAGAGAGTTTTTAACAGCTCTAACACAACTAAATCTTCCAGAAAGCACTTTTATCATGGGAGACATGAACTTCTGGATTAACCCAGATACTGATTAATGGCCATACACAAAGGAGGTACCATAAGGGAAAGTGGAACTCCATGTACTAAAGGCCACCATGGGACTATATGATCCACTACCAAAAAGGCTACACCTACTACAAAACATGAAACGCCCACATGTACACAATGGTGCACTTATCTTTGTCATGGATAGACCTGATACTCGCAACACTAATTTTCCATCACCAAATTAAAAAATTTAAAACTACAATAATCGAATTTTCTGACCATCAGCTAGTTTTGGTGTCCTACAAACTGGCGGAACCAAGTACCCAAGCACACAGATGGTGCAGAATACGCCCAGAAAGTTTAGTCGACTTAGAATTTCAATCCTGGATGGAGAAAATATCCTCAACCTGGGATTTTCAAACACCTTTTTTCTGGGAACACTAACCACCTGGGAAAATTTCAAAAGATCAACAACCCAAATCAAACACACAACGTCTAGAAGACACAGGGCAGCTTCAGCCATTATCAAGCACACATTGGCAGAAATCACCCACCTGGAAAACAATGTCCCACGCAAAGGGTACAGCCCTGGATGGGGTCGCAGATGGGCGGAGGTTTCTGCTCAGCTAAACACCCTGATCTGCAAACACCAACATCAAGTTGGAGTTCACTACAGAGCAAAAAACATAAAAGATAGAGAAACTTATTCAAGCTATTTTTTCTGCCAATTCCATGCCAGAAAAATATGATAGCTTGCACACAGGTCCAACAACTGGGCAAATTCATAGTGGAAACACCCTAAGAAGTCATGACCAAAGTGCACAGGTTTTATACTAATCTGTATAAATCTGAACTGGTCAAACTAGAAAAAATTGAAAAATTCCTCACAAGTGCACATATCAACACCAAGGCTCAAAATAATAATTTAAATAACCTAATATTGTGTGAGGAATTATGGGAATTAGTACGCAGTGCACCAAGAGGAAAATTCCTGGACATGATTAGATTCCCTGTGAATTTTATATAAAATATTTTACTATTATATCTAATATTCTTCTAGCTTCCATGAACAAGTGTATTATGGAAACATGCCTCCTATCGGATGCAAAGAAGCCTACACTGTCACCTTATTCAAAAAAGGAGACAGACTAAACATATCTAACTGGCGCCCAATACCCTAACCAACACAGATACCAAAATATTCACAAAGATAATGGCCAAACGACTAGGAGAAATTGCAACTGACGCGAAATCCCCATCAAAATATGGATTTGTTTCAAGAAGATCCATATGGGACAGCATTCACACAGTTGCAAATGTCTGCCAGTCCAAAACCTCTAGAGCGCTTGTCTTCTTGGACCAACAAAAGGCATATGAAAGGGTGAACTGGACCTATCTTAGGGCCTGCCTTCAAAAATTCAAGCTTCCAAATAGATTTATAAACTGGGTAATGTTGTTTACAGAGTCTGCAACCATGGCTGTGCGGGGAGCAGGCTTCTTAACCAACCCAGTTATCCCACAGAGAGGACTAGAACAAGGAGAACCTTATGTCCTCTACTCTACAACTTTAGCCTAGACTCTCTAATCCATAATGCAAATACAATTCTCAAGGGAATCAGTCAAGGGCCAACCACCAGTCAAAATGATGGCCTTCGCTGATGACTGTGTAGTGGGAATATCCAACAATCAGGATGCTAGCAGAATTGGGAAGGTAATACAAGATTACTCAGCCATAAGCAACGCATCACTTGACACTGAGAAAACGGAAATCATACTACTGGTAAAATATCAGATCCATTGGACGCCATCTACTCAGTGCCAACAAACTAATACAACATCAAGACTCCTCACCAGACATAGGAGGCGAAAATCAGCAATAACCCCACTGAAACTTCCCTTCACCACCAAGCTGACAGCTGGGCCTGTCCGTCACTTGGGGTATGGCTAGAAGCAGGATTTTACGCCAACTCCATGAATGAAAATCAACTCCTAGACAAAATAACTAAACGCATTGCCTCCTTACATGGACATCAAACAGGTTTAACAGGAAGGGTCACGGTAGCCAACCCTATGATTCTATCTAACATATGGTTTATGGCCCATGTAATTGCTTTCTCACCATCCTTCCTTAATACAATTCACGCCCTATTACAAGTATGGCTTTGGTCCAACCACAACCCCCCTGCACGCCTCAAACCCCTATTTGGCTCTTGAAGGAATGGAGGTATGAGGCTTATTAATTATATAGAGCAAGCAACCCATATACTAGGATTCTGGATAGCTCAAGTGACTATCCCAGATCTTCCAGATATACATTGGGCCAGAACAGCAAGATATAACTTTACACGAGCACTCCAATTAAGAATTCATATCAACCAAACACATTAATCAAGAATCTGGCATCCCATCCTACAGCTGCAGGACCACACGGCACTCATGCACATTTTAAACAAATACTCCTAGCCATGAGAAGAGCGACGTGGTGGATCCACATATATGGCCAAACCAGTCACTGAGGACGCTCAAGGCTAACTCACAGACGGAAATCAATAACCAAATAGTCACAGATTATATTATATGCATAAATCCGAGTACCATAGCCAAGATTAATTACCTGGACCATATGGATATACCATACAACCTGGAGACCCAAAGAAGAGTATGGATATACACACATCACCCTCTACTTCAACCCAGGATATGAACATATGTGTGGAGATGCATGAGGAGAGTATACCGCACAGCAAAACGGGCAAATGCCACTCACTCCTCATGTACAATATGTTCCATACTGACCACATATTGTACAATGCCCAACATCAGTGGTTTTGTGGAATGAGGCCATGCGGATATTTCACCAAGAAAGTGGACAAACATTCAGCCTAGCTAGGAACATGTTCGCTATAAAAATGGACTCTCCTATCCACCCATCCCTCAGAGCGTTAATAGTAGCAATTGCACTATGGACGATCCATATGATAGTACTGAAACTGTTTATAGGAGCAACGCCTACAATCCAAGAAATCATCAATCGTTTCCACTGCCATATATTGGAACATTTCCAAGCATGGTTGTTTGGAAACATGACCCCACGTAACAGAAGGACAATTAATACATGGTTCCCCATATGGTTCCTAAAAGTTGATTCTTTCCTTCACACATGCAGCATCTAAGAATAAACCAGCATAACCCCCTTTCCCTACTGTCCTAAACTTGGTGATCCTGGAGACAACAAGTAGGGACTTGAACCCTCTGGTGTGTCTTTTAATTTTCAAATTTCATTAGTTTATCCCTACTACATTGGGTTTGCTTGTTCCCTTAATCAAATTTTCCCCAAATATATAGAAGAGGTACTTTGATTTGGGATTCTCTAGTGAAGCACAGCTATGGCCTCAGCAAATATGTTGCTTATTTATAAATACTCCCATCTTCACTACCCTTACTTAGTTGTTGGTGTATGCCACCATGGTAATACAGTTTTCTGCACTGCCTATCAACCTTTCCCCTGAGCAACTATGCTAGGAGCTCTTGGAGGGATTGGCTGCTTATGGCACCAATAATGCTCTCCAAATTATGATTCCCAATGTGGTAGTCGCCTTTATGGGCCTCACCCTTACAACAATATGTACTCCCACTAAGACCCATCTTTTGATCCCACTGTATTGTGAACCACTCCGCCCAAACAACCATACTGAGCTTATTAGAGAGGAGCTGTATCTTCTGCCTCTTGTGCTTTGGACTTGATCACTTAAAGTAAAAGTGCCTCTCCTTTGCTGCAGTAGATTCTTTTACTTCTCCCTCCAGTCTTGATCCCATTAATGACCAGAATAACTATTCAAATGGGGTTATATTCTCCCTCCCCCTCCCTCATCCACTGTGTCACATGGCTCCTGCTGTACCATCCAATCAATTACAAACTTCTTGCACTGTGCAGTAGCAAGTTGATGTTTAGGCCCTAGTCAAATTTCTGTGCTTTGTAGTTTGTAGGTCATTCAGTCCTGACTTCAGCATTAGCTCCTGTTGCTAGTCTAAATTCTCCCATCTTCAACCCTATAAGTATTTCAAATGGGTGGTTGATGAAGATCATTCTTTTTAAGATAAATCCTAGTTTATTTATTTGGAATTTATCAGCCTACCAAGTATGAACGCCAGAACCTCTTCTACCCTTGCAAGGGCTTTTCAGTTTATGAAACTCATAATCATGTTGTTGTCAAACCAGTTGTATTAGTTAGTGTAGCGGCGTCATATTTTTAGAGCACAGGTTAAACACACACCAGATATAAGGTACTTTATGAGGAAAGTAACCTTGATCAAAAACTAACAGAAAATCTAATGTTTAGATATAGGGTTTTTAAACAAAAACAAATGAGCGCACTATATTATTTAATTTCCAGTGTCCAGAGCTTGCTAATGGTATCCTTTTATATATAAGCTCTCTCAGACCCTCTTCAGTAAGAAATCCCCTTACCATTGAAATTCCTCTTCAGATATGCATAATATACCAGAGATCCCATTGGTGCTTTCTATGGTTACTAAGCAGCACCTCCAAATTGTAAGACTATAAAATAATGCAAATTTATTCAAAAAGCATATAGATAAAGTCAAGGGAATTCCATATAAAGATGCAATATGCTAGGTACAGTCAAATCACAGGCTTACTGTCATAGTAAATATAGGATCCCATTACCAATAATTTTATGCTAGCATGAGGGCAGCATAAGATAAGATGCGAAATTAATTAGGAGGCAATATAGGGATCAAAGCCACAGAATTAATAGCCAATAGGTTTAATGAACAAGAGATGGCCGGTGGGGTTTAAGATAAACCTTAATAATAGATTAAACTTTAAGCCACTACATATAAAAGCTTGGTCCATTTAGCATAGTAACAACTATAACAATCAATTCCGCTACCTAATTACTAGTTACAGTATGAAATTAAAGATATAATAATATAGTATCCAAATGGCTAGTCAAACCCAATTATAACATTCCCTCACTTGATCAAAAATTTGGGTAGTAAAAATGTGTGGGGGCCATTAACTCATTAAAATTTGAGGCCGTTTGCCCAGAAACCTGCTGAAATTTCTCTTAAACTTCACATGCACCCAATTGATAATATGTCCTTTAACAGGTTCCTTCTGAGTGTAAGCATCTATAGATTTCTTCTAAATGATCTTATTAATCCCCTTTTATAAATGGTCCAGCTTGCTAGTTTATCTGAATCCATAATTATCATAATATAAACGAGTTCCCCTATAGTAAAGTGGGGTAACAGCCGCTGGTCTGTGTTATCCCTGTGGGGATTCTCCCTATACAAGGTGTAAGCCTTGTCCCAGGGATATCAACAGATACTAAAATGCAGGACTTGATTTCATAGATGCTCAAATAGTCCCATAGGTCCTTATTTAAGTTTTGATTTCATATTATTAACTTAGATTTCTAATTTGGGGTATTACTTGAATTACTCCAAATTTAGTTAATAATTCTTATAATTTATATCTCAAATATTTTACCTATGATTGAGGCCACATTTACAAAACTCCATCATTAGTGGCCTAGGATCCCAATATCTTCATCAGCTGTTTATTCTGGAATCTAGCAAGTTGGACCTCTAAACCTTGACTATTGGAAGAGCTCCTACTTGAGGCCAATACCAATTAAAGTTATACTACAAGACTATTACCAGGAGATCAAGAAATCAGCTGACCTTCCAGGTGGGACGCGATATTGGACAAACCATTTTGGAATCAGAACGATTGGTGAATCACTCTTTGCTATTCCCAATGAATTATGATTTCTTTTACTTTCAAAATTACTATATAAAGTAGTGTCTTATTTTAAAATAAGTTTTTTCAATGGAACATATTATTTATCTTATTTTATCTAAGTTTTTAGTTCATTCTAATGAATGAAGTCTAGTCCATTGCTGCGGCTTACAAGGTCCCTGTCCTCTTGGCTGATTGTTTTGGACTAAAACTCTTGAAATCAGCCATTATGTCAGGCTCCCCAATGATGGCACCTGCAAGCACATCAGGCTAAAGCGCAACATCTGGTGCCCGCTACAGGGGTGCTTCCAAGATTTACCCTGAGGAAATTCCTTTAGCCTTAGATGAAAAGAAAATAACTACTTTCAGCAATCCATTTTGATCTTCTGACCAACCTCTGGAATGGCCAAGACACAGTAACTGTGGTGACCAAATCATCAAAGAAATCCTTTGAGTTTGTCCCAGAAGACTTCATGCACTCTGAACTCCCAATCAACTGAAACCTTTGCTTGAACTGTTAAAACGCCTGTAGAATCTTAAAAGAGATGTAATTGAGAAAAAACCTGCATCACAAAGAAGAGGCTTTCTGAAGGCGATATTCTATTATAAGGAACAAGCACTACGTTTCAAAAAATGTGGGATACTAGAAGAAAGGAAGCTTTGAGGATATCACTCAAAGGAATGTATATTGGACTTTAGGACCTGTCTATTGAGTTGAAAAAGTTATGTCCAAAATTTTTTTGGCTTTAAAAAAATCAAAAATAAATTAGACAAGCTACAACTCATCCTCTAGTTAAAGGGAAAAGATCAAATCAATTGTAATGCTCATATTTAATAAAAAAACTGAAATTTATTACCAACAGTAAAAATATTTAGGTAACTAAATACAAAAATAAAATTTTGATATCATTTCACACTCTTCTGTACATAGAAGTAGATGGAAACATAGGTCATTGGCTGTTTGGACCTAAAAGGTTAAAACAACAGATCAAACTTGGCCAATGAGCATTGACAGAACTATTGAACTAATCAATTTGTGACTAGTCAAGAACTAGTTTCTGAACTTTATAATGGGATCATTCCTCAAGAACCCCATGGAAACTCTGAATACCACCAGAGCATTAAAATTTCAAAAGCGCCTGTAAAAATACATAAGAATTATCTTTGCTCAATTAGAGCAAGCTCAATGACTTTTTTCTTGGAATTCTGTCACTCATTGACTCCAATAGCTCTCCTCCAAAGATTGGTCCAGATATTGTCAAAAGCAAACTATCAAGCTTACTTGGTTCAGCTTTCAGCTCTGGATAGCACCAGTCCCAACAAACCAGAACCTGCAATTAATCTGAGTGGCCTGTGATCTAAGGCCAAGGAAATTAATGTTGTCAAAAGCTTAGAACTTACCTCAGAAAGGCAAACAGTTATCCCGGCCAGCAAGGCACCGCCCACTGAGAAATAAACTGAACTAGAAATTGTCTTAAAGTTGGGAAAGGTCGTTGTTAAGATGAGCTGTGCCCCATGGATTGCATTAAGATTAACTATCACTCTTAATTAAGCTTTAAGGGTATTAATTTAGTTCCCACTGACAGAGTTGGAGAGAGATGTACCAAGAACTACTGCACTTTGGAGTCATACTTAGGATGCCCGCAAATCATTCCAAGGTTGACTGTGATGCCATCACCAGTTTCTCCTGTGCCATGCATTAGTTTAAGGATTGGGATCGAGGCGAAGGCCCACTGAAGATGATCAATATCTTTGAGGTAATGGGTTTTGGATTTCTTGACCCAGGACCGCATTACTGTACCATATTCTCTCACCTGTTTGCCAGTGGAACTGATGACCACCTGACGTAAAAATTTTTTGTCCTTGGGAAAAAATTGGGGACATCTCATTCTTGGTGCCAGGATCATTTTGTCATCTATATACGCCTCAAGCATGCTGTTATCGTCCATTCCCAGCTAGCACCAAAATGGAAATTGCGCTATCCCAACTCAGCTATTATGATGGTCTATCCTTGAAACTACATCCTACATTTCCATCTAACCCAAATCAACTGCTAAGTCTCACTGTCGGTACTGAACCTACTGCTGAAGCCCCACTTCCTGCTGCAATGCAGCAAAGGCACTATGGAGTCTGAAAGCTCTGAGGCTGCTAAACTACGTATGCCAAACCTACTGTGTTGGCTCTTCCAATGGTAATTACCTGGCCCCAGCTTGCCTCAATATGAAGACTTAGCTTGGCCTCTTTACCCAAACTGAGCTGACTCAAACCTCAACTGACCATCATCATACGAACAATTTCAAGCCCAAAAGAATAAGCATCAGTCAAAGGAACCCAATAAAATTACCAACGAATTAACAGATAAAATACACCACTACTACTTCAATTTTTTATAAAATTAAAGAAACTTGAGACTCAAACCTCCTAAGTTTTTTCCCTGTACATAAACTTTGGTAGGGAAAGATTATGACTATGTTGGAATTGCACACCAATGCCTTAGACTGAGATAGCAAATAGCAATGCGGTCCATGGAGTACCTGGCCTATCAGAACGCCGTGCATTGAGGCTCTCTAGGATTTAATCTCCTTTTCCATTAATTCATTTCCCTTTATCAGTGCGGTATTATTCTCAGTTTGGTCCACATTGTATAAATTTTAAAAATTTAAAAAGCTTGAGACTCAATCCCCTTGGACAAGGCTTGAGAGGGGCTCTGTCAGGATTCTCCCTATTCAAGTTGGAAGCCTTGTTCCAGGGAAAGCAACAGATACTAAAATGTAGGACTTGATTTCATAGATGCTCAAATGGTCCCATAGGTCCTTATTTAAGGTTTGATTTCATATTATCAACTTAGATTTCTAATTTGGGGTATTCCTTGAATTACTCCAAATTTAGTTAATAATTCTTATAATTTATATCTCAAATATCTTTCCTATTTTGAGGTCACATTTACAAAACTCCATCATTAGTGGCCTAAAATCCCAATATCTTCATCAGCTGTTTATTCTGGAATCTAGCAAGTTGGACCACTAAACTTTGACTATTGTAAGAGCTCCTACTTGAGGCCAATACCAATTAAAGTTATACTACAAGACTATTACCAGGAGATCAAGAAACAAGCTGACCTTCCAGGTGGGACGCGATATTGGACAAACCATTTTGGAATCAAGAATGATTGGTTAATCACTCTTTGCCATTCCCAGTGAATTATGATTTTACTTTACTTTCAAAAATTACTACAAATAGTAGTGTCTTATTTTAAGTAAGTACTTCTTCAACAAAAAATTATTTACCTTATTTTATCTAAGTTCTTAGTTTATTCTAATGAATGAAGTTTAGTCCATTGCTTCGGCTTACAAAGTCCCTGTCCTCTTGGCTGATTGTTTTGAACTAAAACTCTTGAAATCAACCACTATGTCAGACTCACCACTGATGGCACCTATGAGCGCATTTTGTGGAAGTGCAACAATCCCATTCATGGGAATTTCTTTCTGAGCTAACACATTGGAATATATAGCGCTTTGTAGTTGAATTAGAGTCTTCACCAGTGTTTCCAAATACTTTGTGGGTGTCATGGCTTCATGACTGATACAAGATATAAAATGGGGAAGCTCCAGTTGCTTCCCATATATTAAAGCAAAAGGTGAATGCCCCATGTCAAATGTTTGATATTTTTATAATTGAAAATGGAGGAAGGCAAGAAAGAGTTCCAGCTGGACGCCATTGCCACAATTTTTATGCAAAATTCTATTAGCGTACTGTTCACCCATTTGACAGTGCTGTTAATCTCAGGATGGTAGGGCGTAGACAAAGCCCCCATATACTCATTAGGTTGTCAAGCATGGAAATAATTCGGGATGTAAATTTGGTCCCATTATTTGTCAACAGAAACTGAGGGCAACCATGCCAACAGATAATTTCTTCTAACATAAACTTAGCTGTCATCATAGTAACTAAAACTCAAAATGCTTTGCCTATACCCAATTGGTTAGGCGAATGATGGCCACAAAAGCATATTTAAATTGTTCTTATGTATTGGCCATAGGGCCTGCAACATAAATGTAAATAATATGCCATTTGAAGTTGATTTTAACCAGTTGATAGGAGGTGGCTTTCTGGTAGGGTTCTTTCACCTGACACTCCTTACAACAGCGGAGGGTCTCATGAGTATCATTTTTTAGATTTCTAATAGTGGTGCTGTTTTAATATCTCTAACATTTTCTTTTATTTAACCAAGACAAGCTGACCAAGGGACGGACACTACCAAAACTCAAAGAACTAAACTAAAAAAATGAACAAACAGACACTACCTAAACAGAGTGATTAACCACCCAAAAGGGCAGGTGAACCACAATCAAACAAGAATATAACCAACCAGGCGGGACAGCAATGAGTCACTAATCCCACCATAGCGGAAGGGGAAGGGGATTAGTGGCTTATCTTCAGGATCAGATTTAATATTAAAGGCAAGTTTGCAGGCCAAGTCGGAGAGTAATGGTGTGGGGTGATCAGCTACATGGAAAGCGAGTTGTCTGATGGTTGGCTGGTATTTAAGCTTATCTATATCAACAATTTCCCCAATGTATTTGGAAAGGCAGTCTTCCACATTAAGTTGGATGGAAGGAAATTTGATAATAAAGATTCAGTGGCGTGGGTAGTTTTTGTCTTGGCCTGCAAAGTGGTAGCAGCTTACTTTATGGCTTCATTTGCATGCTTATGGAGCCTTGTGATGTTACATCTGACCAAAATGGATAAGGCTGTAAGAATTTTGGGATGGAGGATACCCTTGGCAAGTATTGCTACTGACGCATCAGTCATCTCACAGATGTTGGTGCTATCTGTGTTTTCAGCTGCAGCAAAAGTGAGCTAGTGTTCAGAGTGAAACGCAGAGGCGTTTGGTTGGAGGGCATAAAAACACCAAGGGGTCTGAATGGAGTGCTTTACCTGTATAAATTTTTTAAGGAGTATTCAATACTTTGAGTAAATTTCCCATTTCATCAGTATCATTTAATAAAGTCCATGGACTAAGTCATATTGTAAATCAGGGTTGGTGAAATTATGGGTTGTGGATGTCAATTGAGTAATAATGTGGGAGAGAACCTTTATTCAAGCTGTCTCCTGATTGGTCAAAGTGCATGTGGCACTGGACTTATGGGGGCCTGATTGGCCACTGAAGGCACTGCATCAGCTGCAGGTTTTTGGGTAGAGGGGATGATTGTACCCCATATCAGAAAGGTAGTGGGATGTGTGGAATATTGAGGGCCAGATGGAGGCATCGCAGGTCCAGCAGATGCAGCTGGATAGGGGTATTTATGCTTCAAGTGATCCAACTCAAAGCAGCCTGGACAGATAGTCCACCTGCCCTTGACATGAGCCCAGAATGTGTGGTCAGGAGCAGAGGAAATGACGGTATGGGGGGATTGAAAAAGCAATTTTGTTATAATTTGGGATGATCATGGTGAATGCCTGAGGCCCAGTGAGACGAGCAACCCCATTGGGGACCACAAACTGCGATGAGATTGGAACCATATGTGGCCAAGCCTTCCATCAGCTCCTGATGGAGCACCGCAGGGGAAGGTGAGTGGGCAGCCCCACAAACTAAACCACCTTAGTGGTGTCAGTGAGGAGCTGGGTGCATGTTGTGGGGATAGGGTGCCCTTGGAAAACTAGGGAAATGGTGGCCGCAGTGGTGGCGTCAGCTTTGCATGTGAAGCCAAGATCAAAGTACCCCCTGTATGAGCAGAAATTGATGAATCTGGCTAGAAGAATCGCTGCCTGGGGCATATAGATAATGGCTTTTTTGTATGGGAATAATTTCCTATATTTGACCCAAAGGCCAAAATGCAGCTGGGATTGGGGGAGAATGAGTGGGCTGCGAGGTAATTCCTTGGCATGTGCCAGGTGGATGGCAAGATCCTTGGGCAGAATGAACTAACCCAATGTGTTATTGGGACTGGACAATACAGTCTGAACGCATTTTCCCGCCAGATAGAAAACGCTGGGTGGGGTTTTGCCACTGCCCCATATGAGGAACAGCTGGAAGAGAATCTGAGGTTATCAGGGAGCAAATGGGGGAGGTTGGCATAGGCTAGTTAGTTTCTTTTTTACTTCATTTTTAATTAAAATCACTCAAAAGTTACTCTGAGTGAAAAAAGCAGCTCAAAACTTTTTTTAAAACTACCATGCCCTATCATCCTATGGGCCCCCATAGTAATGTAAGTTCACACCATTGGTCAGGCTATCCAAGATTTGCTAATTGTGAAAGCTTTATAAATCTTCCCACCTTTAAACACAGTGTTCATCCCCAGTTATTCATGGATCACTGGACTAATGCTGGTTTGTTGCCACAATTTGGGTTAGCATTTTATCAGATAAATCATCAACCGCATTGGCCATTAAAACCACAGTGGGAAGTAAAGATAGTCCACCAGAATTTTGATGCTGTACGCTGGGTCAATGATGGATTTCAAAATCATAAGCCTCTAATTTCAGGCCCATCTGGATAATCGTCCTTCAGCTCTTTTTTAGATTTTCTTAATCAATGTAAGGAAGAATTATCAGTTACTATGGTGAAATACAATCAGTGGAAGTAAACCCAAAAACATTTGCATTCATAAATGATTGCCAGGCACTTCTTCTCAGTTACAAACATCCTTTTGTGAACATCTAATATTTGAATGAATTAAGCTGTAGGATGTTCAATTCTATCATAATTGAGTTGAGTTAACACTGCTCTGACAGCATTGAGAGAAGCTACCATCTAAATAATAAATGGTTTATCAAAATTAGGATACATTAACAATGGCGCTTGGGTAAGGTAAATCCTGAGTTTATCAAAGGCTAGCTTACAGTTATTAGTCCACTCAAAAGGTACTATTGGGAATATAACCAGATTGTTCTTTTACTAATGTGTTATCATACTAGTGGATTGGTTGTGGATGATCCATAAATATCAGTTACTGATATTGATAATTGTAGGCTCTCAAGGCAGGGAGCTCCTAGTTAATATACAATTAATGCAAAGAATTAGAGTTCCAATTTGTTAGGAATGATACCTGATAGTTTACCAGCTCAAGGTCAGTATTACCTAGCTTGATAAATTATTTAAAGGATGTTCTGACCAATGGCAGGCCAAAGTTGCAGGTTGATGAGTGCAAAGCTATTCCCTGGCAATGAATGCTGAAGATTCCAGTTGAGGTCACTAAAATGCCAAAGTACTATATATGTAAGATATTATTTCATTAGTAAATTGTCTTGTTTCTGGTATATTAGATTTTACCAGTAATCAGGCTTGTAGTTAAAGTAGGATGGAAGTGCCTAGAACTAAGTGAACAATTATTTTGTGTCAGCTGAACCATTATTGGCTCAGATTTGTGTTCCCTGTTAACATAAAAGGAAAATATATTAAGCTAAGAATACCCTTGCAAACCTGTGCAGTGACCACTTTTCAACAAGTGGTGCTCAATACAGGGGGGTTTCTGGGCTAACGTCATCCATAAGTTATCAAGTTAAGACAAAATGAGTGGGAAATTGGTGAGAAATAAAGGGGGTGGCCAAGTTGAGGTTGAAATGTGATGAGCTCCCAAAATTACAGATCTAGAATATAGGGGATGAAATCAGCGGTGAAAATGTATGATTCTATCCACTGCCTCCTAAAGCAACATAAAGATGCTAAAGATGAGGTCACAAAGCTAAACGGGTAGTCAGCAACGTGAAGATTAACAACCAAGCTAAGGTTAAAGAATCTGGACCAAATTGTCAGGATTTATCTACAGTATTGGATTCCATATCCAAGAATTAAGGAGAGGAACTAGTGTTATGAGTTGCCGTAATTGAGGGGATTATGATGAAGCAGGGCTCAAACATGATTGAGATGCAGGATCAAGCTATGGTGTTAGTAAAAAACTTCAGATGATAAAACTGATTAAACATGACAGCTGGCCAAGGACCTGGAGGAACTACGTCAGAAGTCCTAACGTTTAAGATGTGGAAGTCTGGCCTTAAGAAATGGTAAAACCCATCATTTATTGGTTATTCACATTAGAAGGAAACACTGGCCACGGCCCCAAGGGTTCAGATGGTGGATCCATTTTGATTAAGAAAAGCTTCTCATCCAGTAATGATAGCTCCACAGAATCTAGTTGAGGCACATTACAGAAGAAGAAACCCCAAAAGATTACCCTGTACAGCTCTCTTCCTTCTAGGTGCAAACTATTGGACAGCATCAATAAGTTGTCATAATCCCTTAAAGCTTTAGATTTTTAACAACTCCCAAACTGCCAAAGTTTCAATGATTTAATATTTTGGAATTCTTAAAATTGTTTGAAATGGCTATAATTGGGTTTTGAGGATCACCAGAAGTCATTCACTGTTGTAAACTGTCTCAACACTGCCAGCCAGGAATATTATTATGCCCCATGTAGCCACCAGCAAATGGTCCTATGCAGAAGAAAATGTGGCAATTGTAGGGGGGTTCATAAGTCTGGAGCACTTAGACAGACACAAGGAGGAGTTCCTCAGCATTCAGTTCTGAAGAGATGAGTCTATCAAAGCCTTCTATAGTCACTTCCGTCAGGAATCATAGATCTTTGGAGTTTCAGGGTGTTAATCCAAATTTGATGCATGGATCACATTAAAGGCAGCGCTTCGAGGACATAAGAAGCTTAATCAGGTGATGGTTTACACACTGACTGTGGATACAAAAAACAGCTAAAATGGTCAAATTTTTTACATGTTTGTGGGGCCACCAACAGTGCCCATAATAAGAGTTTTCCAACCCTAATTCTATGAGTTATGAAGGAAAAACCCCTGAAAAAGAACAGGTGGGGACAAATCTGAGAGAGTCAAGTAAGTTTATTTGAATAACTCACACAATAGCAATATGTGGAACCAGATTTTATGCTATGAATGTAGGAAATTTGGTCATATATAATAAAGTTCTGTCATACCAAACCTGGGAAGATTAACGTGGTTCCCCAACAATGAACAATTATTTTTTACAGGAAAAGATCAAGCGGAGTAGATGTGGTCCAGTCTATCTCTCCGCCTTTGCGCAAGTTACCCTGATTGTGTTTTCACAGTTACCTGGTTGAAAGTGAGGGCCCCTGAGCCTAAAATGATCAAAAAAGTAGCACGTCCCTATTTAAATAAGCAACACCTCCTGACAACACAGATGGTAGATGATCTGCATTGTCCAATGTCAATGTTTTGATCCACATGGCTACTATAAAAGAACGATTCCATGAGGTAGCCAAACAGCTTTTTCAATATTTTGATTTGGCAAATGATGCCACTATTTATTGAATAAAAAATATTTCTTCCTATTCTTTTTGCACTTTTGCTAATATTTGTGAGAAATTTTGTAGAGGTTCAAGCTATCATCAATATTGGGGTTCTGGCTAATATTGTTTCTAAAAAATCAAGAAGCAGCTAAAGTTTGCCCCAAATGTAGATCATAATAAGATTTATAGGATGGAGGGACTGTATACCACTACCTCTTAAGGTGCTTATAGAACCTTACCTTTATGATTAGCTCCCTTAGTTAACTGCCCCAGCCATATTTTTGCCTAACCAGAATTATTAAATGCTGATTAAAACATTATGAAGTAGCATGGGATCTGGTGTGATTTCTAAGCCAATACTCTAGAAATTTTGGGACAAACCTTGCTGTTGTCCTACCACCAAAAAAAGGGAACCATCACCAACCAAGAAGAACGACTATATTAGTTTGATCTACGTGGATTGGATAATTCCCATCAAGTTATCCAGGTTGGCAAACGTTCCTGGACGCCACCAGCACAAGTTAAAGAAAATCAGGGATACCTTTTAGGACGCACGCAATGATGGTTGTGAAATCCAAGGAACAGTGCATCATTGGGCAGCTTACCTTATATATCCCTGACTATTTGCAGGTGAAATTCATGCACCCTGGAAAAAAGGCTGAATGAACCCTACGTAGCACTTTAAATTTTAATATCTGTCACAGTGAAATTAAGATACTGGTTGCCAACCTCTGGATAAGGCGATACATATCAAAAACCAAATAGTGGCTTTCATTCATCTTGTCCCCACCACTGAGCTCTTGTCTTTCCATGTTTTTGGAAGTTTAAAGACATAGGGTTACCTGATGATCCTGGATCACTGGAAATCCTTGCTGTATTCTATTGGGCCAACTGAAAAAGATCTCAGAAGAACAAAAGGATCACATCCACAAATTATTTGAATGATATTTGAGAGTTCTCACAAATTGACTATGATTTGGGGTGCACAAAAATATATTTCACAAGGACGTTGAAGACTGATTTCCAATTAATATGCAACCCATTCGCCCTAAAAGAGAGTGAGTTGATAGATGCTGATGAAGTTATCATGCTAGTTGACCATGGGTTGCTGGTTCCATCCTCAAGCCCTTGGGCCAGCCTAATAATAATTGTAAAAAATGATGGTACCAACCAAGTTGTTATAGACTATTATTAGTTGAATAAAATAATGAATAAAAATTTCTACCCCCTTCCACGGATTGACAACGCTTTGGATTGTTTATGAGGAGCTAAATTCTTTTCAGCTATGGATCTCATATCCAGATATTGTCAAATTGACCTTCTTAGAGAAGATAAGTAAAAATTCTCTATGATCACTGGCAATGGGCTATATCCGCTGACACACATGCCCCAAGGTCTTTGTAACATGCCAGTTACATTTCAGCTCACTATAGATACCGTGCTAGGTGATTTGAAGTTGTAATGCATGCTTATATACCTTGATGACATAAATGTCTTTAGACTCACCTTCACAGATCATATTAAGTATCTAGAAAAAAATCTTCAAAAGTTTAGCCACGTCAAATCTGAAAAATGAATCGCAGAAATGCCATCATTTCAAAACAAGATCAATTATTTGGGGTTTTTTGTTTACACTAATGGGATACGCACCCAAAAACCTAAGGTCAAACCTATTCTGTCCATGTCCCAATTAATGAGTGTTTGTGATATGCAGGTATTTTTGAGAATGGTTAGCTATTATCGCCGCTTGATCAAGAGTTTTATTTCAATTGCTGAACTACTTTTCCAACTGTTGAAAGATCCCAATAAGGGGTTTGTCTGGAATAAGAGACTCAGAACTCGTTCACCAGTCTTCAGACATTTCTGATGATGGAACCAATTTTGCAGTATCCCAACTTTGATTGACTGTTCATTATTCAAACCAATGCATCACTGATGTCAATCGGTGATGTGTTGAGTCAGGAGGACAAATTTTGGTGAGGAGCATCCAGTCACTTATGCAAGTCAAACTCTGAGTAAACAGGAGCGCAACTATACTGTAACTGAGAGGGAATGCCTTGCTGCAATATATACTTATAAGCAGTTTTGAGTATATATTCACATAATAACTTTAATGTGGTGACTGATCACTCTTTGATACAATAGCTGCACAGCCTAAAAGGGACTGAAGTGAGGTTGCCTAATTGTCTCTGTTAAGACTCTGATAGACTGGATGATAAGCCTCAAGTAGCTTTGGTGGATTGGCTAAAATCCACTTACACCAATTTACTAGTGAACAATTATTGAATACCTTGGGATAAGGCGATATTGAGTCAGAAAGGATAGTTATTAAATTGCTGTCCAAATAAGGTAATGAGGCATTGTTGAAATTGTAGATTACCACATAATATAACCTTTTGACCAATTAGATTTAGTGATTAAATTATAATCATATAGGATCAGCAACAGCGGCTGTTTGATGGGATTATTGTCAGGCATCATCCCAATAATATTAGAGGCTGCCAACTAATGAAATTTTCGTCAGGCATCATTCCTTACTTAATCAAACAATAATTTAATATGTATATAGCACCCAATAGTCAAATTATAGGGAATCGTTCAGAGAGGAATGGATTGGAGTCGTCAGAAACTACTAAAACATTTGAACGCTGGAGGAAGAGTAGAATCGTCATTGGCCAAAACAATTGGCTTTGAGTTCCTAAAACCGATTGTTTGGTCCGCCCAACACCCAAGGATTACACTACCTAAGAAACCCAAGGCAATGGTACCCAACGAGATTTGGTTCCTAACACTGGGGGGCAAACCAGTATAGGAGCATAAATAATTCCCAGCAGACAGCTGAAAAGTTGTGTGCCAATTAAAAAACTATAGAAACCCAAATTATTCCCTAAAAAACAGAATTAAACTTGATATTAACTAAGTTTCTTTAACATTGGTTGTTTTAACAAAAATCTCAAGAGAAGAGTGTAAGGACCATATATCCTTAAGTTGTTACTATCAAGTATCCGCTTGGCTCTGCCTGAAGAGAATAGGAAATTGTTCCCTAACAGTACCAGAATATCTTCAAGATGAAGAAGCACCAGTTTAGCGTTGGACTTTTTCACTCAACATGGCTTTTGGGGATTAAACTCTAATAATAGTCTTTATAATAATATTGCCCAAGTTACAATTTAATTCAAACAATAAACGCAAGGATCCAAGAATCTGTGCGGTTGAATCTTAGGGCCAGAAGCGAGCCACCAACAAAGCCCAAGATTTTAACATTGGTGCTTACTACAGGGGGAGTTGAGTTGTCAAAAGCCAATTTAAACAGCAATGTCTTATAAGGAAGAGATTCAGAAGCTCTGGGTGGAATTACAGGCCATCAATCAAAATGTGCTCAGCTTGTCATCTCAAGCCTAAGTTAGTACCTTAGAGGAGCGTATGATCAAGGCAGAGGAGACGCTTGAACAATTAGGAATAGTGAATAATGATCTGTGTGGTAAATTGCCTCTTTGAAGCAGAAAGAGGTCAAACTCATTAAAAGAAATTCTATTTCTTAAAAGTGAACAGGAATCAGATTGAGAATGCATCCAGCGGTTTTATAGGGAGATATCAAAGATGACCAAGCATATAGAGGAATTAGAAAAACAAAAATGTGATTTTGAAGCGCTTTTCTTTCTTGTAACAATCACTTTAGTTACTACAATTTGATTTGAACAGCAAATTTGGATAATCACACACAGGAGAGATGGGCGACTTTATCAATAAAAATAATACAACCTGGGCAAGCGTCGCGGCGAGTGGTGCACTTAATGGTGCAGCTAAGGGAAAGAAACGCCCTGGAGGGGGACCAGGAACCCAATCCGTAAAGAAATCGCAAACTCAGACACCATCTGGGTTTATGGTATTCACTGTAAAGCTCGCGCAATATATGTACATTCAGTTCAACCAACCCTTGTCAAAGGTGGAGCATGGGATCAGACTCTTCCTTGGGGATGAGTCACCGACCCTGTGGGAGAAAACCTGTGAGGCACAGCCCTCACTTTTCCCTCATGCGGTGTACGTAGCCACCAACAACATGGGCTGCAACTGGATTAATATTGGTTTTGAAACAGCCAATGAAGCCAATGCCGCAGCAAAAGTCTGTGTGGAAATTGCCCACCCTGAGGGCAAAAAAATTGTGCACACTGCACACACCAGATGGAACAAAGTGAAAACTTTTTTCATCTCTTTTGACTCGCTCCCCACCAACCTTCCTCATAAGGTAATTGAGGAGGAGCTCCGCAAAGGTCTCATGGCCTATGGAGAAATTCAGCAAATCAAATTACAGTCATTTTGCCTGATGCATGACCAGTGCACAGGCAAAGCTATCACCGTAATTAACCCCTTCCCAGAAGTGGAAGAGGACTTATCCAGAATTCCCTTCACAGCAGAATTTCACTTCGCAGATGGGGGCCAGTCAGCCACATTCTGAGTTACAGCAGAACGCGCACCGCCCATTTGCAACCACTGTGGCTCACTGGGCCACAAGGAACACACATGCCCTGTGAAAAAGGGCTTAATGGAAAATGATTTTTGTGAAGAATCTATGGATGAAGATAATGAAAACTTTGCCAAAATGACTGATGGTCACCACCCATTCCGCTGGGGTGAAAATGGACTATACTCCATCCTGGACCCAGTTACATGCAAAGAACGTAAAGCAGCACAAAAAGCCCACAAGTGAGAAGCGGCTAAAGCGGCGGCACATGTGGAGTCCGCCATTAACCCTGGACAAATTTGGGAGGATATTTTGGATATTCACTGAACCAACCAATCAGAACAATGTGCCCAGGTCAAAAATTTTCACAGTAACCTGACCGAGTCACAAAGTGACATTAGTCATGCACATACTGAGGAACAATGCAACTGCAATTTGGGCGAAAATGCGGTCCACAATTCACCAAAGTCGAACCTCAAAAATATAGAATCCAATCAACAATCTGCATCAAATCAACATGAGACCTGTGTGGGAAAGGTTGACACAAATGCAAAAAACTGCAATTCCCATGAATCAATGGGTCAGATCAAGGGAACCAACAATGGCAGTGAAAGAGTTGGAGTACAGACGTGGAGCATGGCCAAAATGAGCCGCGGTGGGATAGGGCCAGAGGGCCCTCCCAACCGCTCCTGAGGTGGCGCGGGCACCTCAGTGTCAATAGGGATGCTAAACATTGTGGGAGCCAAGGCTCATACATCCCAAGCCAAAAAGCTGGAATTCCTGCAAAAACCTCTTGTAGACATCTTGGCATTCAAGAAACCCACTGTATACAAGGGGAAGGGATCCTGTTCAACCAGGGTCGCACCATCACAATCAGTATGGATGTCTCACTGTGGGGTGATCATCTGAAATAACAAAAAATTTAAAATTACAAATTCGTCATCACAATTACATGGTCAAGTCCTGGTAGCAACAATCACATGCCAAGAGGAAATAATTTTGATAGCATGTGTCTATGCACTGTGCACTGCAACCAAGAGAAAACAATTTTTTAAAAAATTTCTTACTCTCACCCTCCCACCAGATACCATTATGTTAGGTGATTTCAACTGCTGGGATAACCCTGATATGGATCTACGGCCTAATCCCAGGGGATATCCACCTGGACACATTAAATTCTGCACAATGAAGACATCTCTTGGCTTACAGGATGCTCTCCCCCAGTTCACCACTCCTTCCTTACATGATGCAGCCCAACATATGCAAGGGAGTGCTCATATTGATGAGTCGCATTGACCACATCCTCATCCTGCAATCCCACCACTCAAGAATCTCCAAATTTACAACAAAAAAGATTAATTTTTATGACCATCAATTGGTTATGGTGCATTTAGCGCCAACCCAATCTCACACACAGGTATCACCTTGGAGAAAGCTTCACCCAGAAAATATAAAATTGCCTGAGATATCCAACTGGGTTGAAAACGAGGCTATGAACCCAGAATTCACAACCCCATTCACTTTGGATCCCATCAGAACATGGGAAAATTTCAAAAAGGATTTAATCAACAAAACCTGACATATTGCATCACATAATTACACCGCGGACACGGCCACAATCAAGCGTACCTTGGCGGAACTAGACCACCTGGAGATAAATACTCTGAGATCTGGCTATAGCCCCAACTGGAGATGCAAATGGGCAGAAGATCTGCCTGACTTAACAATCTCATCTTCGAACATCAACACATAATCAAAGTATCAAACAAAGGTAAGTTCATAAAGAAAGGCGAAACCTGTTTGTCATACTTTTTCCACCAATTCCACTCCCGCAGAAACCAGCTCGCATGCACACAGGTCCGCAAGACCAATGGCACTGTGGCAACTGACCCTGAGGAGGTCAAGGCGGAAGTAAACCGTTATTACACTGAATTATATTGCAAAACGCCAACAGATTCACAAAAAGTTAAAGAATTTATACAAACTGCTGAGATATAAAGTACACCACCAAAATACAACATACTATCCCTAATTACACGGGAAGAGCTTTGGGAGACAATTTGCGGTGCACCATGTAGGAAATTCCCAGGGCCTGATGGGATACCCTACGAATTTTAAAAAAAGATTTTCAACAAATCGCCCCCCTCCTATTGGCATCTATGAACCAGTGCTTGTTGGAAACACGCCTATTACCTGGAGGCCATGAATCCTACGTTATAACCTTGTATAAAAAGGGTGACAAGTTGGACCTGGCCAACTTGCGCCCAATTGCACTCTCCAACACTGAAACAAAAATATTAACAAAGGTTTTAGCAGCTAGATTAGGCGCAATTGCATCTGACGTCCTATCACCCAACCAGTTTGGGTTTATACCAGGGCGTTTAATATGGATCAACATTCACCCTGTTTAAAACATTTGCCAATCCAAAGCAACTGGTGCCCTGGTCTTCATGGATCATGAAAAGGAGTATGACCGTGTTAGCTGGCCATACCTAAAAGAATGTCTACATGCCTTCAAACTCCCACCAAGATTTTTAAAATGGGTGATGCTCATAACAGAATCTGCAACCATGGCTGTATGCGGCCCTGGATTCTTAACAAACAAGATTAAACCACACAGAGGTCTCAAACAAGGGGATCCCCTCAGCCCACTGCTATATAATTTCAGCTTTGACCCACTCCTCCGAGTAACTGACTCACGTCTCATGGGGATAACCACACAAGGACAACCAACAGTCAATATACTGGCCTTTGCGGATGACTGCGTAGCAGATATAGCAAACAATGAAGATGCCTGACAGCTGGAATGCACTCTAGAGGAATACTCCAAGGTGAGCAATGCATCGCTCAACAAAAGAAAAACAGAAATCATTCTCTTAGGCAAATACACAAACAACTGGGCCAAAACATCAGAACCTCATACCAACACACTAAGAAAAAACCCAATCATTTTACCCTTTGCAACACCTCCCACCACCACTCCTGTCCAACACTTGGAATTTGGCTAAAATCAGGGGGATATGCTAATGAGACAATGGAAAGTAACCTGTTACAACGGATATCTAAACGCGTCGCCTCCCTCAAGGGAAGAACCCCAGGATTAACAGGGCGAGTTACAGTTGCTAACTCGCTCATCCTTTCAATACTATGGTACCTGGCCCACGCAATCGCCTTCTCACCTACCTTTATAACTTCAATCCGCGCGCTTATCCAGGGCTGGCTGTGGCCCAGCTCTCACCCTCCTATACGAATGGAAACACTATTTGGACTACGCTCAAGCGGAGGCATGGGACTAAGATTTTGAGAGCCACGCCAATCACATCCTAGGCACCTGGATAAAGTAAGTCCTTACTCCAGACCTCCCGCAACAACATTGTTCCAGAGCAGCAAGGACTAACTTTGCACAGGCGCTCAAATTAACCAACCCACATAGTCCACCCAGACTACTTTCATACCTTGCTAAGCACCCCACTGCAACGGGTCCGCATGGAACCTCCCCTCATTTCAAACATATCCTCCAAACTATCCGCCGTATGGGATGGACCATAGAGAACATGGGTACTATATAGTGAAGGGGATGACTCAGCCCCCAATTAAAATTAAGAAATCTAGAAAACCACCCCCATAGAGATATGCTCGCAACAACCCCAAACATAGCTAGGATAGAATACCTAGATATGTTGGACATTCCCTATGATTTAACCACACAGAAGGCAGTGTAAAAATGACTCACCACCCACTCCTACAGCCGAGATAAGAGCAAACGCCTGGCGCTGTTTGAGAAGGACCTATAGGACAGCGGACCGCTCCAACTCCCTCCACAAAACATGTGCAGTATGTGGAGGGGAAAGACCCCTACATCACCGCCTTGATACATGCCCCAACCAAAGCTATATGGCAGGAAGTCGCACGCCTGCTTAAGATCCAAAATGAACAAGAATTCTTGATATCAAAGAGCATCTTCGCGCTCCAGATTGAGTCACCAATCCCATCTACCCTCCGCTCCCTAATAATACCCATTGCAATGTGGACAATCCACACAATTGCATTAGATGCGTTCAAGGGCACGGTCCCAACCATTTATGGAGTTATTAACAGATTCCATGTCCACTTATTGGAGCACTTCCAAGCCTGGCTCTATGGATATATGAGACCAAGGCAAAAAGCGCTCATAGAATCATGGTTCCCACTCTGGTTCCTCCACACAGACCCTTTCCTTCACAACTGCTCCATAGCAGGGAAAACCCCCTCAGAGTAGCGCACCAACCCCCATACCTGGCATTCCTGCTGGCAACAGGGGTAACTTGAGTACCCTGGGGTGTCCAAAATTATATTTTTCGGTTATTTCCTTACTTTTACATATATTTGGTAATGTCCATCCCTTGGTTGTCTTACCTCGGTCAAATAAAAAATGTGATTGTGAACAATTTGAGGAGAATGAGGCTGAAGCAAAGGCATGTGAAATGCCAATCAGGAAGACCTCTCCGCCCCAAAATATGCCTAAAACATTTGCTGGTGTGTCACAAATGACTCCAGAAGTCACTCCTATGGCTTCTCAAGTAGTTGGGTCAGGATCTTCTATAAGCAGAGCAACCAAGGAATTTTTAAATATGCTGAAATTGCCCACCTTTCACGGGGATAACGCCCTGGCATCTTTTTACTTATTTAAGATGACCATGTTCAGCTATGTGGACTGTTATAAAAATGGTGACTGTAATGATCTTCCTTAGCACAGACTGCCAAAATCTGATGCTACCTCACCTCAATGGAGATAGTTGGTCATATGCAGAAGCAAAAGCAGCCATTATGTTGGAGTTTGGAAGCCCTACTCAGATGGTGAATCATAAAATAGAGTTCATGGGTATCCAATTCCTCAAAGATGTTACCCTGGCTGGTTTTGCCGACCGTTTTTACCAAGAAGCCCAGATCTTGGCAGGAGAAAATGTGTTAAGTGATTTTGATGAATTCATAGCCATGCAGTTGGCACTTCGTCCCTACCAAGAACTGCATAAGATTATGGTGGCAGCGCTAGTAACTCAAACAATGACCTCTCAGATGTTGGACCATCTGAAGTTGCTTGGAGCCACGTTTGATGCTCCCAATCATACTTTTAAAGTAATTTAAACGATGGCAAAATATTGTCAAATTTGTCAAACCATCTAAAGAATCTGAGAGTTGAGTTGTGTCAGGAAGTGAACTCAAAGTTCAAAAATATGTGGACAAATCGCCAGTCTACTGTTTCCAATGTGGGAAGTTGGGCAATGTAATTTCCCAGTGTCAGGAAAGAGAAACTGAAGGATCGGATTAATCTCATTCAAACCCAAGAAAATGGTTCAGATTTGGGAAAAGGACAAGAAGTCTAGATCAGTGACATTCTAGTACTGCTGATAAACCTGTCCTTCCTGACATAATGATGAAGAAATCGATATCTCTGATCTATTCATGGATGATGACTCGCTGGATCCACTCCATCAAGGAGTTAACTTGGATTTTAATGCTATAACTCAAACCAAAGCAAAGGGGATTGATCCTGAAACTGTTAATGAGGTCACTCGACCCTATGTACAACAGCTAGAGAAAGTTAGATCTGCCAAAGCCCTGAAAACTTAATCAAAATGAAATTGGATGAGGCAAACGTTTCTTTACCTATCAGCGCAATCAAGGAGTCATTCCCTGATTTATCCACTCAAATAATCCGCACACTTGATTTGGCAAATAAGGCTGCTATCCATTCAGTAAATACTTTATTGCAATACTTGGAGTGTACCTATGTCAATATTCTAGTCAATAAGATAAGAGTCTGAGCTATAATTGATATTGGAGTGCCAATCAACATAGTTTTCACCAAATAGTGAAACATATGAAAAGCCTCGCTGGATTTGGAGCACCAAAAAGAGTGTGGAACAGCTGG
Organism: Massospora cicadina; assembly: GCA_022478985.1. Taxonomy (NCBI): domain Eukaryota; kingdom Fungi; phylum Entomophthoromycota; class Entomophthoromycetes; order Entomophthorales; family Entomophthoraceae; genus Massospora; species Massospora cicadina. Next base: position 29,252 of record JAKSZP010004109.1, read on the forward strand.
ATCAGACGTTACCGTCTCATGTGGAGCCTACAGTGCGCTACCACTTTGGTTTGGCTTGCTGATGGTGTCAGCTCCCGCCATAGTGCTGGCCAATTTAAACTATGATATACTTATCAGGACGGAGTTCTTGGGGAGGTATGGGGTGAAATGTGATTTCAAAAAAAACATTTTTGATATTGGGCATAAGTTGCCTTTGGTTTACCAGTGGAAGGGAGATATTCCGCTGACAAAGAGAAATAATTTTGTCAATTCAATTTGTAATGATAGTATTATACCCATTTGCTATAGAATAGTCAGACAAAAATGGAAATCAATGGAGATTATGGATTTTTGGGGATAACTCTAATGATGAATGCAGCGGACACTATTCTGCTGGGGGCTCAAATCATAGTTAACAACAGGTTAATGATAGAACTTTCAGAACAGCTATATGAGGAAATCATCAACCCCTAGGAAAAATTGAGGATTGAACCGTGGGTTGCACCAGGGATCTTAATGCCAGGTCATGAAGAAATATGAGTACTAGTAGCCAATATGTAAGAGAAGCTGATGAAATTTGAAAAAAAGCAGACCATTTCATTTCTGCACTTGCTCCCAATGGCAGAAATATACGCTTTTCATGGATTTGGATTGTTTTCTAAAATGGGATTGCTGGTGGAAGTTACCAAAGATTTTAACATATTAGTGGACTGTGAGAAGCTAGCTGATCTGACTGAGGATCAGCATGAGGATGTTCTCTGATTGTTTGAAAAATATTTGGAGATATTCGCTCAGAATGATCATGACTTAGGATGTGCAAAAAATGTACTCCACAAAGTTGATACTGGTGAACATCCACCAATAAGAATGAGACCTGTTTGCAGGTCAAGAGCAGCAGAATTAGAGGTCAGCGATGAAATAAGCAAGTTAGTGGAACATGGGTTACTCATCTCGTTTTTGAGCCCATGGGCAAGTCCAATCCTTTTGGTAAAAAAGAAGGATAGATCAAATCAAGTAGTGATCAACTATTGCTGACTAAATAAGATTACTAAAAAAGGCTCCTATCCGCTGCCCCAAAATGATGATGCACTTGATTGCCTGGGGGAGGCAACATACATTTTTACTATGGACCTGATTTTGGGCTATTGGCAAATTGATTTGTCAAAAGAAGATCAGGAAAAATATGCTGAAATTACCGCACAAGGACTATACCAGCTGATCAGAATGCCCCAAGGATAATGCAAAGCGCCGGCAACTACTCAGTGTGCTATGGATTCAATACTTCGTGACCTGAAGCTATCCTGCATAATAGTATACTTAGATAATATCAACGTCTTCAGAAGGACCTTCACAGATCATTTGGAGCATCTGGAGGAAGTTTTCAAGCGGTTTGCAATGTTGAATATAAAATTTAAGATGATAAAATGCTATCTTTTCAAAAAAGAGCTCAAATATTTAGGGTTTTATATTTATTTCTAATGGATTACAACCATAACCTATGAAAATAGAAGCTATCAAGTGGATGTCAAATCCAAAAGGTGTTTGGGATATTCAAGTCTTTGTAGGAATGGTCGGGTACTATTGCCAATTCATTAAAGACTTCGCTGGAATCACTGAACCTTTATTTCACCTACTTGATGATCCAAAAAAGGGATTTGTGTGGAATGAAGAGGCCCAGAAGTCATTCAATAAGCTCCAAAAATATCTCATGAGCAGCCCAGTGTTGCAATATCTCAATTTTAGTAGGGAATTCATAATTCAAGCAAATGCCTCATTAACAGCGATTGGAGCTGTTCTAAGTCAATTAGATGAGATTGGGGGTGTATATCCAGTAGCTTACATGAGCAGAAAACTGTCACCAGTGGAAAAAAACTATACTGTTACAGAGAGAAAGTTTCTAGCCATCATCCATGCCTGTAAACAATTTTGAGTCTACATACATGGAATGTACTTTAAAGTCATAACTAACCACTTGTCCCTGCGCTGGCTTCATAACCTGAAGGAACCAGAGGGCCGGTTATCCCAATAGGCTTTAAATCTGCAAGCCTACAATTTCAAAGTTATCCACAGGGCTGAAGTGGTACATCAGTATGCCGACAGATTGTCTCAATTGCCAGTTGTTCATGTGATCTATCATCAGATTGATGTACTGTTTCAGCAGATGATCAAAGGAGATATTGGGGATGAACCCCAAGAAATTTGTAATGAATTGCAAAAGGCCATGGGAAATACTGAATTTAAGAACAATCAATTATACAAAAAAAATCAAAGGAAAACGGGTTTTATTTCCTAAACCCTTGGAATGAGCAAAAATCATTTGCGCTGCACATAAGGTCATTGGCCATGGTGGTCAAAGAAAAACAGTTGATCATATTTGTCAGTATTACTACTGGGAATCAATCAACTACGATGCCATGGATTACCTAGCCTATTGTGTGGAATGTCAGATTCACAAGCCGCACAAGAATATTGTAGGGTACTGGCTAGTACGCCCTGGTTTCGCGTGGCACACAGTGTCCATAGACATTATGAGACTATTGAGTATCATCACCGAGGAGTGAAGTATATAATCATTGCAATATATCATTTAACCTGATGGGTCAAAACAAAAGCCCTCATCAAAGTAGATGCAATGAGTACTGCGAAGTTTATACTTGACCAAGTGAACTATTGGCATGGTTGCCCTCAAGTTATTCTCTGTGACAACAGAACCATTTTACTTCACATGTAATTCCCAGGCTAAACAAATTAATGTGAATCTGTGGTGTTGTATCTGTCCCCTATCATTCAGAATCTAACGGAGTGGTGGAAAGAGTGACTTCAACTCTATCCTCAACATTATGAAAATTGGTCGTGGAAAAAACTTTCACTTGGGGAGCATATCTGAGTTTGGTCACATTTGCTTATAATATCAGTTACCATTTGGCAACTGAGAAAATGCCATTTGAACTGTTATATGGGAGGAAAGCCACATTACCGCCAATATTGTATTAAACAGTAGAGCCATCATTTGGGATAAATGCTGAACATTATCTATCCTAACTGGCTGATTTCTTGTTTGAATTACAATCTCAGGCAATTGAAATGACAATGAGAAAAAGAATCAATGCAAAGAAAATGAATGACCAGAATTGACCTACGTTGAAAGAATACCATGTGAGTGATAGGGTAGCCTATTGCGATACCCATGGGTTTGGGAGAAAAATAAGTTGGACGCCCTATGGATTGGATCGTTTGAAATTATTGCCAAGTTAGTGAATGATGCCTATATAATCAAGAATACTGAGGATGGTCGCATAGTCAATAGAGTCCATGCAAAATGCTTAAAGTATTGAAATTAAAGGGAAAAAAGAGAAAGCAAAAAATATATATATATAAATATGAAAAAAAGATAAAAAAATAAAATGATGCATAATAAAATAAAAAGTAAAAAAATATTAAAAAACTGATTTTAATTTGAGCAGTGATGCATCTAGCAATATTCCCACCTACCAATCATGGAGGAAGGAAGAGATAGTGATGGGCATGAGTCCTGAGCAATGGCAGGATCAGGATGGGCTAAAACTAGATCTGGCATAATAGTCCCTATCAATGAAATGTTGAGACCCGTCCTGAGGTTTGTATAGGTGGCAAGTTGCCAATGGAACCTGTCCTGGGGTTTGTACAGGTGAACCAGTTGATCTTTCAGAAAATGATGTGAAGATGAGACTGGTGCAGCATGATTTCATTGGAACCGCACTTAAGAAGAGGTGGCAACGGGTAGCAACCAAGGATATGAAGTCACTAAACTGAGCAGAGCATATAGGTGTTGAGTGCAGACAGAGCTGCACTCCGCTGAGGACATAGAGATATGATAAACCAAATATGAGCTCAAGATAAGGCATCTTATCCTCAAGGGTTCTATCTTCCATTAGATATCTGTTCAAGAGGGGGATATGTTGGAACTGCAGATGACCACATAGTTTAACCTTTTAATCAATTATAAAATTTAGATTATTAAATTATAATCATATAGGTCAGCAACAGCGGCTGATTGATGGGATTAATGTTGGGCATCATCCCAATGATATTTGAGGCTGCCAATTAATGGAAATAATGTCAGGCATCATCCCCAATGATATTTGAGGCTGCCAACAGATGATAGTTTCTTCAGGCATCATTTCTGACAAAATAAAACAATAATTTGATATGGCAATAACACCCAATAATCAAATTGTAGGGAATAGTTAAGTGTGAAATGGATTGGAGTCGCTGGAAACTACCAAAACGTTTGAACGCCGGATGAAGAGTAGAATTGTCATCAGCTGAAACAATTAGTTTCAAGGCCCTAATACAATTGTTTGTTAACTGAACACCTGAGGATTACGCTGCCTAAGAAAACCAAGGCAACAGTACCTGACGAGCTTTGGTGCCTAACACTGAGGGTCAAACCAGTGTAGGAGCACAAATAATTCCCAGCAGACAGCTGAAAAGTTATGTGCCAATTAAAAAACTATAGAAAACCAAATTATTCCCTAAAAAACAGAATTAAACTTGATATTAACTAAGTTTCTTTAACATTGGTTGTTTTAACATTACTCTTAAGAGAAGAATGCAAGGACCATATATCTTTAAGTTGTTACTATCAAGTTTTCGCCTGGTTTTGCTTGAAGAGAGTAAGGAAAGTGTTTCCTAACAGTACCAGAATATCTTCAAGATGAACAAGCACCAGTTTAGCGTTGGACTTTTTCACTCAACATGGCTTTTGGGGATTTAATTATAATAGTAGTTTCATACTATTATTGCCCCAGTTACTCAATTTCAATCAGATAATAAGCGTAAGGATCTAAGAATCTGTGCAGTTGAAACTTAGGGCCAGAAGCGAGCCACCAAAAAAGCCCAAGATTTTAACAGGCTATGTTGACATATGACAAATATTCAGTAGATCTCCTCAAACTAAGGCGATAGCAAATTTAATAAATAGTAGACTCTTCTGAAGCCAATGAGATTGTGGCAAGCCAAATAGTCTAAACAAAAGGGTCAGTATCAAAAGAAGTTGCTGATATATAAATGAGATGAGAAGATCGAAAGAGGAGGATTGTTAATAGGAAAGAGAGAGAGGAGCAGAGAGTATCTGCTGTTATAATATTAAAGTAAGGTATTGAGGTGTCGTTGAAGCAATTTTTTGTTTTTTTTTAAATTTATCAAGTGTGTTCTGAGGACCAGCAATCTCCATATCACCTGTTTAATTTTTCATTGGGCTCAACCCTGTGCAAACTCTTCCAGCGTATAACAAGTATATCACCAATTTTATAACAGTGGTGCTCACTACAGGGTCCCATTGAACAACCATAAAAATAAAGATTCTCTAGTCGCCAGCCATATCACTTCAGGCCTGCACAGATGGGGAATCCTCAAAGCATGACATGCCAGCTGAATATGTCAAAATCAAACTTGCTTTGAACTCGGTTCTCAATAAGAAGGATGAGCAACTTCAGGAGTGGAACGACATAATGAACTAGTTGACAACGCGTTAAGTCAAATGTGGATTCTTGGACAACTAAACAGTCAACTCTCTAATTGCTTGGATGAGACTACTGAATAACTACATTGTGCAGATTGAAAGTTGGATGGTACCTCCCAGCCCCCTCATTGGGAAGTGGACGAGCACCAAGGGGCTGCCTGGGGAGAGTTGTATTATGGGTAATATGACACTGAATACCCAGGCGAGGAGCTTATTGCTGAAAACGCAGGCAGCATGGGCTACTCCACCCAGGAGGGCAGCTCTGGAGATGATTATGTATCAGAGAGCTAATTCCCCCTATTGATAGCTGTAATGTCCACCAAAGAGGCCACGCCACCCCTGGAGCCATGGATAAGCCATGCGCCACTGGGCCTACTGGACCAGCTCCTCATTGAGATGCTGCTTATGGGTTTTGACGCTCTCCTCAGTATATTCCAAAAGTTTGTAATTATGAGTGAGAGGAGGAGGTTTATATCAAATAGCTGCCTTTGTTTAATTGCGATGGGTATTCCATGGCTTCTTTAAACGATTTGAGTTTGTGGCAGAAGGAGCCTGAGATTGGTGTAAAGCAAAACTGTTAATATCCTTTATGGATGTTGAAAGTGCAGACCAAGTCACCTGCTATCTTCCAAGCAGTTCCCTTAATTATCAAGAAGATAAGGATACAGTGCTGCGCTTGTTTGGAGGTACTACAAAGATGTCACAAAAAGCCAAAGTTACTGACCATTTGAACCAGCATAATGAGACACTCACTTTGTTTGCTGACCAATTTACAGCGGAATCCCACATGTTAATTGGGGTGGGGACTTTATTTGAATCCAATGTGTGCATTGCAATGACCTCCGCAGTGAAGCCATACCATGAACTTTACAATGTCATGACTCTATTTTTGAAGGATGACGTACCCCTGCTCAAAATTTTTCAGTTTTTGTGCTATCTATCTACTACATTTCCTCCACCCAATATAGAGCTAAACATACTGCAGCCATCACTGAATCTTCTTATTTGGAGGAATTCTTTCATTTAGTTTAGATTCCGTCTAGAAACCCTCAGCTTTATTAAAACTACGCGCCTCGCCCTCTGCTGAGTTACCCCCAGTAGTTTAACTTCTGGTCTGGACCTGCTTATGATAAATTTTCAAAAGCCCAACTACTGACCTGAACCTAACTACACCAACCGCCAGCAGTCAACCTATTGACCTGGCTCTGGTTACTCCAATTGCCAACAATTAAATTATTGGCCTGGGCCATCTTACAAAAAAACCAAGGACGTGGACCCTACAGGGTGAATTGTTTTAATGCAATCACTCTTGCCACCTTTCCTGAAGTTGCCCCAACAGTCAGGTTCACTACGTACAGCAGTATCAATAGTACCAGAGAAAAGATGGAGCGGAGTAGAGATGGGTCCCTTTACATCCACTATCCCAACCCTAAACGTCCCACATTAACCTATTGTATTATATTCAGTGGAAGTCCCACAGTATGACAACGGGTTTTTATACCAGCAGCTAGTCAAAAGGGGAGACGTACTGACACAAGTGCAAGCTAAGGCCTCAGTGGAAGATGAACCTCAGGAGCAACTTAAGCCATATGCCTGTCAAATGTTCTACCAAGCTTCTTCAGACGAGATGGACCCAGCCTCAGATGCAACTTCCCTGAAAGGTGTATATATCACCCTCTTGGTATATGCTATTGCCAAAGAATACCCCAAAGTCAGTGAGGGGATTATAGGCTTCCTTTGGAAAATAGATCCCTTAAATGTCTAGTATTAAACAGTCAAAAATTTTCTTATTCTGAGTGTACATACTGTGACATTTTTGTAGTCAAAAATGAGTTTGCACTATAATAGATACGTGCGCCCCAGTCAACATAATTTCTACTAAGTTGGTGGCGAAGTTGACGTTAAAACCTGATATAGAACATTAAATGATGTATGGGACCACTAGAACGGAAATCATGGTCTCTGAGGGAGCGTACAGTGCGCTACCTTTGCAGTTTGGGTCAATTGTTGTATCCCCGGTAATAGTGCTACCAAACAGTAATTATGACCTGTTTATTGGAACTGCTTTTATGTGACACTTCAGGGCTGTCATTGTTATGTTAGAGGCGGCCTTCGAAATTTTGGGGCAGTGGATCCCAATTTACTTTACCTCCATCAGAGTGCCAAAAGATCCGGCGCACATGGGACACATCAACCTTGCATTTAGTGATAGGGTGATTCCAGTTCACTACCGTTGGCAAAAGAACATGACCTGGGCCTTCCCCCAGCAAATTTACAGATATCAAGGGCTGCTGCTCAGAGATTCTGGGAATATTCATCCCCTCCAGACACCAAGTGTTAGTATACACGAAGTTGTAGGTGGAAGTGCCAGCTGGGCTTTATGGGGAGGTCTTAGGCCTTATCAGCAATCGCAGCTTGAGCCTCATATGGCTCCAGGCATTATACTCCTTGGACATGGGGAGATCAAGGTTTTGTTAGAAAATCTACAAAGTGAATCATTGCAAATCTGCCAGCATCAAATAGTGGCGTATTTACACTTGACCCCAGTTGAGGAGGTCCTTTATGTTCATAAGTTCAGTTTGCTGGATGAATTTGGTGTATCCATTAAGCCGCAGCCTGGCATAATGGTGGTGGTGCCACGTGAGAATTTAATGAGGTTATTGGAAGAACAAAAGGACCAATTAATAGCCTTATTTCAAGATATAAGGAGATTCTCACTATTGACAACCACAAATTATGGTGCTCTCAGGGGGTGGTCCATTGATTGGACACTGGGGATATCTCCCCATCAGGTCTCAGATGATTTGCCAATCTAGGGCAGCTGAGAAAGTAATAACCAAGGAAATTGAAAAGCTTCTGGAGCAGGGGATGCTCAAACTGTCAAAGAGTACATTGTTTCTATCTGTTCTAATTGTCAAAAATAGTAAGGTACCAACTGGGTAGTTATAGAATACCAGAAACTCAACAGTATCACCAAGAAGGACTCATATCCCTTTCTGCATATTGATGATGCCCTGGATTTTTTAGAAGCTTGAAATTTCTTGGCAATGGATTTAATATTGGGCTACTGGCAAATTGAGTTGTCCACAGTGGAACAGGAGAAATGCGCAATTATCAAATCCAAGGGGTTTTCCAACTGACCCATATGCCTATAGGCTGTGTAACGCCCCAACTACATTCCAATGGGCAATGGACACTATCTTTGGTAACTTAAAGCTGAAATGCATGCTTGTGTACCTCGTTGATATCAATGACTTCTCACAGACATTTTCTGAGCAACTTATTATTTTGGAGGAGGTATTCCACTGGATTGCCGCAGCCAACATTAAGATTGAGCCCCATAAGTGCCACTTCTTCAAGGACCAGCTGGAATATTTTGGGTTTGTGGTAGACGCTAATGGGCTAAAACCTCAACTGGCAAAGTTGGAGGCTATCCGGAAGATGACTCAGTTGAACATTAAGTGCAACATAAAGATATCTTTGTGATGGTGGATCACTACCAGCGCTTCATCCCTAACTTCTGCTATAATGGGGCCCGCAATTTGAGTTGTTAAAAAGGATGCCATGTTTTAATGGATGGAACGCCGTCAACACTCCTTTTGTACACTTTGGACGGCATTTGTCATGGAAGCGGCTGATAAGAATTAGACTGGGCTCCCAGTTGGGGTGTGTGAGCACCCAGCGGAGAGCCCAGAATGCCAAGGGCACAGCAGTCCATGCGACTAGAAGAAGGGGAGATCTAGTGGGGATGTGAGGAAAGTAAATGTTTATAAATGTACTGAAGACCCCCAAGGAAAACCAGATGGTTGCAATGGGGGCAACCGCGAGTCTTTCGGGGGCAACCCCCAAGGGCGGGAGAGGCAGGGAGGATGACAACTCCTCCAGGGTTCACAGTTGCTGGCCTTCAGTTATTGGTAGGTGAGTCTATGTGCCAGAGAGGAGTGGCACAAGGCCACCGCGTGGGCAGGGGTGCTTTTGGATGGGTAAATAGACCCGCGACGAGCGTTTGGGCCTAGTCCCCCTTGGTCAGGGTACTCCAGAACCTTCAGGTGGGTGAGATTAGCAGCGGATGAGCCAGGTGTGGGGGGCGAGTCCATGGGCATTGGGCAGGGGTGCCCTGAGGCTGCTCTGATAAGGGAGCGCTCTTGGAAAACCCAACGGAGAAGAAATTGGATGGGTTTGCATTTGATGGGCATGCAAAAAATGGACAGAGAGTCAACTCCTCCATTGAGAACGAGGTGGTTTACTGTGGATATGATCCACTGCCGTGTGGCAGGGTCAAGCAACTGGATGACTCATTCAGCGATCATTGAGATGATTATTTGGGTGGCGACATGCTTTTCCAGATTAATCGGTGGAAATTTGAATTAGAAAATAAACGAGTGAGTCCATGGTAAGGAGTTCAGGGTATTTGGGCTTTATTTTAGCGCAAAGTGCGGGGAGTATAGAGAATGAACTGACAACTGCCCATTGGCAGGGCAGTTGCCTTAAGTATTGGGAGAATTGCATAGTGGGGAGGCTGAGGGATTGGGTGATTGGGGATTGGCGATGGGGTTTGGTTGGCTGGCGGGTTGGAGAGTGGAGGGATGTCCAAAATCTTGGCAAAAATCGAAAAAAAAAACTTTTGCAGATTTTCCAAAATTTTGGGGGCCAAACCAGGTCAATGGTACCAATCCAGGCCTTGACCATTTGAGTTGGGCTGCTCACGCAGTCTGGATTTCCCAGATTCGTCCCAGGGGCTGTGGCCTTGGTGCCTGGTCATCCACAACCTGGTCTGAACTCTCAATTTGATTGTCCACACAATCCAAGCTTCCTGAATCCATTCCAGGGTAGGGGCAACTGGTCCGAGTCACTCATAACCTGGTTTGAAACCTGAATAAAGTTATGATTTGATTTTTGGACCTGACCACTCTGGACTGGCTCCATTAGCCCAGAATTTGCAGACCGGGCTTCAATACTAGCACTGGCTGTTTCTTCAAAATTTTGGTAGTTTCCCCTGGTGAGTGAGGGGTCCCAGGGGCCCGCCCATGGCCCCTGGCCTGCATAATCTCCTGGCAGGTCCCCTCTATTAATTTTACCAGGGTTGGGGAGGGGGGAGGGGAGAGATCTGAATATCTCTAGGAGGAAGGGCAGTCACTCAGCGCTCATCAACCATGTGCACCAGGTCACTCAACTGCGACAGGGGGTCCACTTGGGCCTTTGGCCCCCTTTTAGTCCAAAAGGGATGCTGCACCCTATCCAGTTGTAGGGGCTGGTCCTTAGGACTTTCACTATCCTTTCCTTTTTTGACAGGAAGGAGGCCCCCACCTGGGGCATGGACTAGGGCATAGTTCTTGTGCCTCTGTGGGAGCTTTATGGCCAGGATGGCTGCAAACTTCTGGGGGGATGGGGGCTGCCGGGTGGGAGTTGTGGAATTCCTCTATCAGGTCCTTGCAATTTGCGCAGTCATGTGCACTCAACCAGCTGTTCTCATATGAGGGGTAGCCTTTCCATGCAACCAGGTATTGAACAGATCTGCGGGACCTCCGGGAAGCCAGGATAGCCTCCACCTCCACTTCCTGGGATTCCCCAATGAGGATTGGCTCTGGTGATGTTGGCCTTTCCCCTTTGAAGGGGGTCAGTGGGAGGTGTGGAAGACGTTATGCTGCTTCCAGTGAGCGGGAAGCTTCAAATGATAGGCTCCGTTGCCTAAGTCCTTCTCCACCTCAAAGGGGCCAGAGCATTTGGCTGCGAGTTTCCAGATGGGGCTTTTACGGGAAGATTATGGGTGTCCAGCATAATGAGGGAGCAGACTTCGATCTTGTGTCCAGGGAGGCGCTTCCAGTCAGCAAACCTTTCGTAATCCTTGATAGCTTTGTCAAATGTTCATGAACCAGGTTGTGTGTCTCACGGAGGTCACAAACCCATTTTTGGCTGTAGGGACTGCTGAGGAGAGCTGAGGGCCAATTTGGAAGGAGGGGTTGTAACCAAGGGTGGCCTCAAAGGGGGAGAGGTTAGTCAAGGAGTGGAGTGAATTGTTATATGCAAACTGTGCAAGGGGCATGTCCTTGGCCCAAGTGTCCTGTGAGGCTGTCGCATAACAGTGCAGGTACTGCTCCAGTACCTGGTTCACCCGCTCAGTCTGCCCATCAGACTGGGGGTGGTAGGCCGTATATGCAGGGCTTGATGTTGAGGAGGGTTAGAAACTCTTCCCAGAACTGGGCGGTGAACTGAGGTCCCCTGTCGCTCACTATCTCTTTGGGGTGACCAAACATGGCACAGACATGGTTGATAAATAAATTTGCGGTCTCCACTACGGTAATAGAAGAGAGGCAGGGGATGAGGAGCGCAAACTTGGTAAATTGATCAATGACTACCATGATAGCATCTGAGCTGTTAGAGGGGGAGCTCCACGATGAAGTCTACCAAGACTGAGGTCCATGGGCCTTCCGCCTGCTGCAGGGGGTGTAGCAACCCCTTCTTCCCAAAACAGTCCAATTTTGCCTGGGCACAGGTGACACAGTGGGAGATCCAGGAGGGGATGTCCTTTGAGGATCCTGACCAGTTATAAGTTCTCTTTACGATATCAGCGCACTTATTGATGCCAGGGTGCGCAACAGTCTGGGGGACATGGTGTTCCTCAATAACACAGTTGCGTAGAGATGGGGGGACCCAAACCCAATCACAGAACTAGATGGTTCCCTCCCACAGGGTGTATGGGGCTCTCTTCTGACTTGAAGACTCTAAGTCAGTATAAAGCTCTAACCCTTCAGGGCAACAGGTCTGGGCAGCAAGGATGCGGAGGAAGAGCGGGGTGTTGGGGGCAAGGTCAGAAAAAGCTACTGTTGGAGGGGCCAAGGAGAGGATTTGGGAGGGGGCACTACAGTAGTAAGCTCTAGCAGGTCCTCTCCACCATTGGATGATAGAGATGGGTTCTGGCTGAGCATGTCCAACAACACATTCAGGGGGCCTTTTATGAATTCATATTTAAAATGAAACCCAAATAGGTCCTGGTATGTGCGAGTTTGGCGGTGCCCCTAACTTCTTGGGTTTGCAGTAGTATAGTAAAGCCTTATGGTCAGTCCAAACGGTGATTTCATGATGGGCGCCTTGAAGGAGGGATCGCCAGTGGGTGAGTGACCACGCCACTGCCCCTAGCTCCTTTGTCATATATTGGCCATGCTTGTTCTGTGGAAGTTAATTTGCAGGAGTAGTAGGCCACTGGGTGCTCGACCCCCTCATGCTCCTGTAACAGCACGGCGCCCACTGCCACCAATGAGGCGTCGCAGGTTACAATGAAGGGTCAGGAGGTGTCGGCATGCTGTAGTACTGGGAGGTGAGGATAACCTCCTTGATAGACTTAAAGGCCTGCCGGCATTCTGGGGACCACTTGAAGGGGGCGTTCTTCCCAGTGAGGAGGTGAAGGGGTGCCGCCAGTTGGGCGAGGTCTGGGGAGAATTTTTTAAAAAGGTGATGGTGCAAGGAAACTTTGAAGTTGTTTCTGTGTAGTAGGGGTAGGCCAAGGCTTGATTGCCTCGAGCTTAGAGGTGAGAACAGCATATCCATCCTTCAGGATGAGGTTACCTAAGAAGGTCACTTCATCCCAGAAAAATTCGCACTTTAAGGGTTTTACAAAGAGCCCTGCTTTGTGGAGGGCTGCCACCACTGCTTCTAGATCCTTGGCGTGTTGCTCTGGGGTAGAGGAGTGGATCAGAATATCATCAAAGTAGGCTACAGCGCATGAGAAGCGCAAGTCCCCAAGCACATCATCGATGAGGCATTGGAAGGTGGATGGAGCATTCTTCAGTATGAAGGGCATCACTCTGAATTGAAAAAGACCCTGGCGGGTGCGGATAGCTGTGAGCCACTCTTGTCCTCTCGCCACCCTCACCTGGTTAAAGGCGTTCACCAGATCCAACTTTGAGAAGACCCAGGATTTGGCAATGGCTTGGGCGATGGTTTGCTCTAAGGGCAACGGGTAGGGATCAGGGATGGTGATGTTGTTGAGGTGGCCATAGTCGATGCAAGGGCGCAGGGTGCCATCTTCTTTCCAAGCGAAAACTATGGGGGAGGCGACCAGTGAAGACTTCTTGACAAGCCACCCCTTTTCTAACATCTCGTCTAGCCAAGTCCCCAAAGCCTTGTCCTCTTCCTCAGTGTAGGGGTAGAGGGGGCAGTTGATCTTGACTAGGTTGACCATCAGCTGAAATGTTAGGTCATATTTGGAGTGTAGGGGGAGCTTGGAAGCCAGCGACATGTCAAAGATGGACTTATAGGGGGTTAGGAAGGGTGGGAAGTCTGAAGGGAGGTCAATAGGAGCGGGATCCGGAGGGGAAATAGAGCTGAGGGATGTGTCAAGGGGGAGGGTTTTCAACAAGGGAAACTCTCCACTCAACTTGAGGTTTGAGAACAACAAGGAGTTATTAGCAAGATTAATGAGGACCTGCTGTTGCCGCCACCAGCCCACCCCCAAGATCACGGGGTAGAGCAAGTCCTGTACGGCTGAGAAGTGGTCACTGAACCCAAAGTCATGGACAGAGAAGTGCAATGGGCGTCAGACGCAGTAGGACTTCATGGGTTCTGATGAAGCGCCCAGGACCAATGAGGCTTCTTCCATTGCCAGGTCCAAGGAATGCGCCACACTGAGGTCAATAAAGTTGCCTGCCGCTCTGGTGTCAAGGAGGGCTTGCATGGTAAATTCACCCAACTCTGAGGGGAAGGAGATAGGGAACAAGAAGTAGGCTTGATCTTCTTTATTGGGGTGGGCGAGAGAGAGGGCAGCTGAGGAGGGAGCATGACCCATCATTAGAAGAGATTGACCAAGAGGCGCTGAGGAGGTCTGTAACTGGGGAGGGGTTTCTGCTTCATCCTTGTCCCAAATGGGGCAGCGAGGGTTGATGAGTATGCCCGCTCCACTCTCTTTGAGGGGGGTCTCTGGGTTAACTGGGGGGTGATAGCGCCAGGATGGGCAGGCTCTGAGCTCTGGGGGATCGAGGACCCACTCTCCTGATCTGGGGTGAGAGCAGGGGGTGCAGCAGGCAGGGGCTCTTCTGAGGGAGGGTACCCAAGGTGGGTACAGAGGGAGCGCAGAGGGCGGCGAGACCTGAGGGGCGCTTCCCTTGGCTGCAACCACTGGCAGGGGGAGAGGGGGTGGCACACTGCCCCTCAAGAGCTGCGACAGCGCATGTGGGAGTATGGAAAGGCCTGGCCCCAATTGTGCGAGCTACAGAGAATGCGATTTCTAAGGACCTGGGGAGGGGGTCCCAAGATGCATGGGCAGCCGCAGTGGGGTCCAAGGCAGCTCGGAAGGCGGAGATGGCAATTTCAGGGGGATGGGCACTTTGGGGGCCAGGACCGCGAAGGCTTTGATCAGGGAGGGTAGGTCCATGTCTGTCTGTCCTAGTGTGAAGAGACGGAGGAGGCGCGCCAGTCTAGACTCAGGGGCCTGGACTGCTGAAGTGACCAGCGCCTGTAGGGGGTGGGGTTCCCAGACTTAGCAGCAGAGCGGAGCACCCCCTGACCCAGCGGTGGGTGTCCCCATCTAGGGCGTCAAGGAGAGCTACGCTCTGCTGGGCATCAGAAGGAAGGGGAGATTTCCCCCATTGGCAGTGAAGCGCACCTGAAGTTCTGCCAGGACACCCAGGATTTGAGCGGCCACCTCATCGGAAGGGATAGGGGGACTCCCAACCCTATCATGTTGACTGATGGGGTGACACTTGTCACCAGGGCTCGGCGGGCAGGTACCAGGTCAACAAAAACTGGTGGCACGCTTGGATGAATGAGGCAGCTGACCAGCAGGAGAAGGCCAGGTCACAAGAGAGAGTACATTTAGGTTTAGGATGTAGTACAATGCTTCGCCAGTGCCAGCAAGGAGGGTCGAGAAGGCTGAGGTTATGGGTCAGTTCATTATGTCATAGAAGTGGCTGATAAGAATTAGACTGGGCTCCCAGTCTTGGTGTGTGAGCACCCAGCAGAGAGCCCAGAATGCCAAGGGCACAGCAGTCTGTGCGACTAGAATAAGGGGAGGTCTAGTGGGTATGTGAGGAAAGTAAATGTTTATAAATGTACCAAAGGCCCCCAAGGCAAACCAGATGGTTGCAATGGGGGCAACCGCGAGTCTTGCGGGGCAACCCCCAAGGGCAGGAGAGGCAGGGAGGATGACAATGACTCCTCCAGGGTTCACAGTTGCTGGCCTTCAGTTATGGGTAGGTGAGTCTGTGCGCCAGAGAGGAG
The DNA here is from genome assembly GCA_022478985.1 of Massospora cicadina. Lineage (NCBI taxonomy): Eukaryota > Fungi > Entomophthoromycota > Entomophthoromycetes > Entomophthorales > Entomophthoraceae > Massospora > Massospora cicadina. Next base: position 44,946 of record JAKSZP010004109.1, read on the forward strand.
TGGCACAGGGCCCACCGCGCAGGCAGGGGTGCTTTTGGAGGGGTAAATGGACCCTGAAAAGCATTAGGGCCTAGTCCCCCTTGGCTGGGGGTACTCTGGAACCTTCAGGTGGATGGGATTAGTGGTGGATGAGCCAGGTGTGGGGGGTGAGTCTGCAGGCATTGGGGTGGGGGCGCCCTGAGGCTGCTCTGATAGGTGACCACTCTCGTAAAATTTGATGGCAAAGTGAACAGATGGGTTCACATTTGATGGGTATGCAAAAATGGATGGAGAGTCAACTCCATCATCGAGAATGAGGCAGTTTACCATGGATACAATCCACCGCCATGGCAGGGTCGAGTGACTGGATGACCCATTTGGTGATCATTGGGATGATTATTCAGGTGGTGGCATGCTTTTCCGGATTAATCAGTGGAATTTTGAACAAGAAAATAAACAGGTGGAGTCTGCATGGCAAGGCGTTCAGGGTATTTGGGCTTTATTTTAGCGCAAAGTGTGTGGAGAATAGAGAATAAACCAACAACTGCACATTGGCAGGGCAGTTGCCTTAAGTATTGGGAGAATTGCATAGTGGGGAGGCTGAGGGATTGGGTGATTGGGGATTGGCGATGGGGTTTGGTTGGCTGGCGGGTGGGGAGAGTGGAGGGATGCCCAAAATCTTGGCAAAAATCGAAAAAAAAAACTTTTGCAGATTTTCCAAAATTTTTGGGGCCAGACCAGGTCAATGGTACCAATCTGGGCCTTGACCATTTGAGTTGGACTGCTCACATGGTCCAGATTTCCCGTATTCATACCGGAGGCTGTGGCCTTGGTGCCTGGTCATCCACAACCTGGTCTGAACTCTTAATTTGATTGTCCACATGATCTGAACTTCCTGAATCTGTTCTGGGGGTAGGGGCAACTGGTGAGTCACTTGTAACCTGTTCAAAACCCAAATTGAGTTCCGATCTGATTTTCAGACCCAACCACTCTAGACCAGCTCTGTTAGCCCAGAACTTGCAGACCGGGCTCCAATACTAGCACTGGATGTTTCTTCAAAATTTTGGTTAGTTTCCCCTGGAGAGTGAGGGGTCCCAGGGGCCCGCCCATGGCCCCTGGCCTGCATAATCTCCTGGCAGGTCCCCTCTATTAATTTTACCAGGGTTGGGGAGGGGGGAGGGGAGAGATCTGAATATCTTTAGGAGGAAGGGCAGTCACCCAGCGCTCATCAACCACGAGCACCAGGTCACTCAACTGTGACAGGGGGTCCACTTGGGCCTTTGGCCCCCTTTTGGTCCGAAAGGGATGCTGCTCCCTATCCAGTTGTAGGGTCTGGTCCCCAGGACTTACAGCATTAATCAATGCGCCAGTGCTACGCTACCAAAAGTTTGATAAGGAATTTATTGTACAGATAGATACATCCATTTCCGCCGTTAGGGCAGTTCTATCCTAACAAGTTGGTGAAGGGGAAGAGCATCCAGTTGCGTACTGCAGTCAGAGCCTGAACTGCCATGAACGAAATTATACCATAACTGAGCAGGAGTGCTTAGTGGTGATTTATGCATATAAGCAATTTAAATATATTATAGAGTGAAGTTTAATGTTATAACGAATCACACTTTGTTATGCTGGTTGCAGAATCTCAGGGAGCTTGAGGGGCGTCTGCCCAAAGGTCCCTCAAATTTTAGGCTTATGACTTTGATATTCTCCACCAACATGGGGCAAAACACCAGAACGCCAATTGCTTGTCGAGATTACCCATAATTGCCATCACACTGGATCTTAATGATGTGATTTACCATAAAATGCTTAGCAGAAGATATAATGACAAACTGCCTCAAGTCATAAAGGCGTTAAAAAATTGTGAGCTAATACCTTTCAGCGGAACAGTGAGTAGTAATGTAGATTGGAAATTCTATGGTAAATTTTCTGTGACCCTTGGCACAGCTAAGCATTATTATTTTTTATGCTCATAAGGCAGTCAGACATGGTGGATTGCGCAAGGCATTAGAATTTTTGCGCCCTTGGTATCATTGGGAAAGTATGAACTTTGATGTGCTTGAGACAATTTCCTGCTGCCATTAGTGCCAAGTGGAAAAGCCGTTCTGCCAGAAGACCTTGTACCAGTTAGTGAAACCAAATTTTGCTTGGCATACAGTTTCCATTGATGTTGTTGACCCCCTGCCAATGGGAGCTAACTGTTCAAATTAATTTTGGTGGCAATTGAATACTTAACCAGGTGGTTTTGAGTGCGGGAAATACAGGGTTTAAGGGCAGTCACAGTGTCCAAGTTCATAATGTAATGTATCATCCAGTGACATGGCTATTCTCATTTCATCCTTACCAGTAACAGAACTAACTTCACCTCCCACATCATTTCTAAAGCTAAATAAACTGATGTCCATCTGCGGGGTCCTGAAAACTCCATATCACCCCTAGTCCAATGGTATGGTTGAGTGATTTAATGAAACCTTGGTGAACATACTCCATAAATTAGTAACGGCTCAGCCTTCAGATTGGAGTTCACTCCTTTCCACCTCCATCTATTCATACAAAATTAGCTATCACTCCTCAACGGGAAAGAGTCCCTTCCAACTATTATATGGATGGCACCTGCACTACCTGCACTTCTCTACGCCTGTGTAAAAGATACCAGTGGAATGGATCTGCAACATTACTTGACTAACCTGGCGAACACTTTAATCAAGCTAAAAAAGAGCATACTCTTTCAGCTTGGCCAAAAAAAGATAAAGAACCAGTCTTCCAATAAGGTAAAATGTAACAGACTAGCCAAGTTCAAAGAGGGAGATATATCTGTTTCATGACCCGCATGGGTTTTGTCAAAGCATATGTTGGCCAACATTTGGGTTGGTCCGTTTGAAATAGTTGAGAAAACAGGTATCAATGCCTACACTATCAAGGACCCTGCGAGTGGTTTGGTAATTAACCAAGTGCATGAAAAGTTCCTTTGTGCATATAGACAATAGGTGACTTATTGTCTAGTCAAGAAAAGGTAATTTTGAGATTCTGATATTAATGGACAATAAGCCCCAAATAGCTGCAGTGGATTGGATAAAATCCGCCAACAACAATTTAATTGTGTACAAATATTTGAGCGCTTTGGGATAAGGTGATACTAAGCCAGAAATGATAGCTATTGGATTGCCTCCAAATAAGGTGATAGGGTGATATTTCCTTATGACAGATATATACTAGATTGCCTCAAACTAAGGCGATAGTATGTTGAGGAATAACAGATGCTGCCAAAACCTCTCAGATATGAGGATGAACCAATGAGAGTACGGCGGTAAAGAATATCCTAAGAAAAAGGGTTGGGATCTACAGAAGTTGTTGCTATATAATCAAGATGAGAAGATTTAAGGAGGAGAATTATTGTTAAGGAGAAGGGAGAGGAGCAGAGTGAGTCTGCTATTAAAAATATTAAATTAAATAAAGTGTAAGTTTGAAGCTATTGGCTTCATATTTATTTGTTTCTTTGAGTTTGTTTCAAGGACTGGAAATCCCCGTATCATCCATCTGTTGCTCAGTGATATTGACCCTGTGTAACCCTTACAGCATATCCTGAACATATTGCCAAAATTATAACAATGGTGCTGTGCCTAAGAAGCCCAACAGTCAATACTTGAAGCAGCATAAGACTCATGACAAGTATATTATATATTTTTGAAGGTGCCAAGTCATGCTTAAGTTCCCAGTAACTAGAGTGTTTGTCCTATGGTAAGTATGTTGAAAGGAGCTTATTAAAGTCTAGTACTAAAAAGAGTTATTTAAGTTACAACATAACTCTTTTGTAGTATGTAATGGTGTTTTTTATGTTGCTTTTAAAATATTTACCTCATAAGGAAAGAATTATTAAGATCAAAAGAGAGGAAATCTGGATGGGAGGCTCATGGTCAGGTGATGCATTTAGATCTTATGATGTCTTTGTAGCATATTTTTGATAGTATAAAAATGTCTGTTATTTTATCAATTGAATGGGACTTAGTATGATTTAGTTCAATTGTTGGTCATATTATTGATTCTTACCCTTTTTCAGGTACATCTTTATTTACTGCCTCATGTGCCACTTAGTGTAATATTTGCCTGGCATTCCAATGATCCTTCATATTGATCAGGCAGGATTTCATCTTGGGGTATATTGGGCAAGAATCAGTCAGTATATTTTTCCTATTAAAAAATTGAACCTTATTGACTAAAATTTTTTTATATGATTAATTGATTTAACTTATTTAACCCACTTCTTGGGTCTAAGTGTCAATTCTCTCATGAGAGTCAATTGCTCAATATTTTTCCAATCATGTCCAACATTATGATATCTGAAACACAGTCCCAATTAATAACTTTTATAAAGGTATAGAATAGGGTAGAATTTGATAAAATTTAATTGTATCTATTGAGATTGATAACAATCAAGCAATTCTTGTCAACATTTTACAATTAAGATGCTACTACCAATTACAGAATTTTATTATCTTTTCAAGATTCTAAAGTAATTTACAATAACACATCATCTATTGAATTCTGGCCTTTCTCTTGAGGAACTATTCATTCAGAGTTCTAGCTTGGTTTGTGAAAAATAAAGCATTTCTGTAAAAGCATTGTTGGGTTTCCCCAAGATGCGCTCGCTGGTGCTAACACAGGGGAACCCAACAAGTAGGCTGACTGCAAGGGGCTGGCATCAGCCAATAGGACAGGAGCGGCTCCAGACGTGACAATGGATGGGACTTCGTTCATTTGAGTAAATTAAACTTAATAAAGATATAAGATAAAATAGATCTTATGAATGAAAGTATTTTATTAGAATAATAATTAGGGATATTTATAGGGTATTTGGGGACACATGGCTCTAGGATCGGCGTGGCCCTGTCCAAGTAGGGTTTCTCCTGGCCTTCTGGATGGCCCACTATTCTGACCCTTACTTGGATCATGCCACCCATGTGACCAGGTCAGGTGAGATCCCAGGTCACATGTCTCAGGGAATGGGATTTTATCGTTTCCTCAAATTTGGGGTAATTTATACCAAGCCCCAAATTTGATATACTGGTAGATTCAACTATTATTATTGTTCTAATAAACCAACGAGGATTTACACCCCTTGAAGGGGGATGTCAATCCTTCCCCTGGACAAGGCTTACACCTAACTCAGGGAAAATCCTGACAAGCATCAAGATTTTATTTTTTATAAAAATGATTTTGTGGTAGCATGAACTACCTTGCTTAGAAAATAACTTGGTTTTTTTAATTCCATATTAGTTAATAATGATAAGAAGGACAGGGAGGAGGAGAACTCTTTTTCTTTTATCATATATATAATCATTTTTTATAATTGAAGTAGATTTACAATTTGGTGATGCTCCTCCAAACAAATATTCCTAATTTCAATGGATTTGACGCCTGATGCCCCATGTGGGGTGGTGATGCATTACTTCATGGAGATGTTTGTTTAGTACTGAAGCGCGCCTGAGATAGCTCTTCTAGCCCTCAAATCCCACTGGTCGCTTTGTTCCTCTTCAGGACTTAGCTCAACATCTCAAGCGCTCACAGACGGTGCTTTGTAGCTCCACAGTGCTCGCTTAAAGCAAATTTGCTTTGTCCTTCAGGTCAATTATGGGAACATCTTCCCTAACGCAGGTGCCGCCATTATTGGGATGGCTCAGGAGGTCTTCAATACTTCCAGACTTATAGGTTTCCGCCCCTTCAAGTGGTACTCTGACCTATTACTTTCTAGTGAATCCCAAGCCATAGGCATAGCAAAGATTCCTCTTATATTTATAAATACCCATATTCCCACTACTTGCACTTAAATTCCAATGAAAGCCACTCTAGTGGTTTAGTTTGCCATGATACACATCCATCTTTCTCCCAAGTAACTCCTTTATGATCTCCTTAATGGTTTAGTCACTTACAACACTGATCCTGTCCTCCAGTTTGTGGTTCCCAATGGGCCACCCTTATTGAATGGTCTTGCACCTTTAAAACTATCCATTCTTTTTATCAGGATACTCACCTTGGTAACCCGCTAAAACCATGATCCTTTTTAACCTAACCACCCATTTTGGCCCATGTTAAAAATGCTGCTCAGTATGTCCCTTGTTCTTTAATTTTCCTTGAAGAGCAAGTGTCCCTCCCTTACTGCCACTGTGGCCTCAGCCCCTCCTCCCTCCAGTGTTAGCTCTGCCACTGCTCTGGTGGGATTTTTGAATGGGGTGATATCCTCCCCTCTCCCTTAATTGCGCATCCATAGTTCCAACTGCATCAGCTAATCATAGTATCTTCTCAAATGGTGCATAAGCTAATTTTGGCTTACGTTTCAGTTGATTCAACTTGGTTGGAGGTTTGTGGGCCATCTTCTTCGTTCACCAGCCAATCAGCTCACTTTTCTGTCCACTGTTTGCCATCTTCTACCTGATAAAGATCACAAATAGCTCTACCAAAGATAATTTCACCTTATATGACTAACCCCAAATTCAATTGATCCAAAAAAATTAACTTTTCTTTGGATTCCACATTAATCCGCACCTCACCAAATATTCTTCCCTCATGCTGGATCACCCATTTACAGTACCCACTATCATCTCACCATCAAGGCTGGCATTGTCCCCACCTACATCCCACTCTGTCAAACCCTTTATGTGGCCCTGGAGCCTCTTATCAATGGTAACCCCTGTCCCAATACTCTGTCTAACTTCACTATAGACACACTTGAGGAAATTAAAAGCTTACATTTGCCATGGGCCATTCATATTCTGAAGCCGCTAAGTTAGAGTTGTTCAACTCCCCTATCCCAAACCTGTCAACAACTAAAGAATTCTTATTTTTGCAGAGTTAGAAGCACGCTTATTACAGCTCATCAACTATGTCAGAGCTCTGAGAACTTCAGAGCTCCTCAGCGAGTCAAACAAACACATTTTTTATCTTCAACCCCATAATACTAGCGCCCTGACTCCCATTCTATCTTCCCTCACGTGTAGTCTTTGGACAGCGCAGGCTGGAGACCCCCATGACTCCCCTTCCCTAACAAATATGGCTGCTTAGGCTAGCAGCTGTGGCTATATTAAGAGCTTTTTTAAGTTTTACTTGGCACCCAAGAACAAAAACGCATCGTTGCTCTCTCTTAGGTTGAGCCCCATTAGTAATAAAAAAGAGGGAATATGAAAAGAGTTATGTTTCATCCTAGACAGTTTGAATTAAAACCTTTTATGGCGTTTATTACCCCACTTTATCTTGTGGTTACATAAGCGCGCAACTACATCTGGTATTAAGGATTTCTGATGGATGGTATATACATATTAGACCAGCTATAATTTAATATACTCATTTATTCTGTCACTTAATATAGCACCTTAAATACTGATCTAGTATCTGAGTTACTTTTTAAGTCTGGCCATCCAATTGAGGGTGGTAAGCTGATGAGAGACATGACAACCTTTTAAGGCTTTCTTAACAGATGAAGACTTGGTCAAAAATTTAAAATTGTGTTTCCAATTTAATAAAATATTTTAAGGTACCTCATGTCTTGAGAGAACTTCATTCAATAAAATGGGGTTGCTATTATTGGTGTTGTGGTCTATTTAAATAATAGAATTCAGTATATCTTGTTAGTTTGTGATCATAACCATTAATGTATCCATCCTTTATAATTTTTGTAAGTGTGATAAATTTTGATGCTCAAAGAGGACCACAGCTTAGATGGAATCTAGCGTGGTTTTGAATTTCTGCAAGTGCCAAATCACAAGGCTTAGATTTGATTCACACCAAACATTTTTTAAAATATTGAAAAACTGAATATTTTATGCACTTACTTAGATAATATGTCAAAAATTAGCTCCAGTGTTTTCTTTACTCCAGGATGTCTATCAAGGGATGATAATGGCATACTGATCACTATCAGGGTCCACCAAACATTTGCAGATGTCATCCACAAAGTCATGGGACCAAAACAATTTCCGTTGGTGACCCTCCATCCCCAGCTGCAATGTCACAAATCAGAAATCCCCAAAATACCATTGCTGATACATCATTCACCAAATAAATCAAAGTTAAAATCATGATTTGGAGTTGTATTTGGATTTGGATTCAGATTTGGATAATTTAGATATCGGATCTTCAACCCCATCTACATCAGCAGTATATACCCACTTACCCTTCCCAATAGTTTCCTCATAATAATTAACACTTGATGGTAAACTGTAAGAAGTTTAGCCTACTTTTGCCATTTATATTACTTTTATTTAATATTAAAATGACTTTAACCAGTTTTATTACTTGCTCTGAAAATTTACCATGGATGCCTACTATGCTGATCCCTCATATGCCCAAATAGATCAAATGACTCTGCCAATGTCTTCATTTACCACGCAGCCAATTCAAACAAACACACCATATATTAATAACACCAAGAATACATGGCGTACATTATGTAATAGAGGCCATCATCCTGACTCTTGGGCTATACCAACCCCTTGCTACGTGTGCCCCTGTATCTTGCTTCTTGACCCCTGTTCTTATATGGTCACTTTTTCCTGGAGTATCTGAGTACATTATGTGTGAGGCAGAACGTACCCATTCTGCCCTGGCCATGACAGTATGATTGCCATATCAAAACTTGGTAAACTGTGACCCTACTTCTTCTGACTTGGGGCATCTTGTATGTTGTTTTTAGCTTTGGCTTACTACTCTAAGGGACTGTTGGCGTCCAAAGTGCATTCATCTGCCGCCAACGCTGTGATCCATATCCAGACAGTTACAGTATCCACCAAAGGAACCTTGCCTCTGCCAAACTGCCTCCTGCCCACCATAAATATTATGACCTTGGATGATATCTGAAAGGGACTAATTCTGCTTGAGTTCAGTTTAAGACATACCCAACACAGTACGCTGATGATTCCCACAAGGTTCTCTCTGTAAGTTCATTGTTGATGGGAAACTATCATGTAAATAGCAAAAATTGAGACTGGCCTGCCAGTCAGGGGTGCATGAGCACCCAGAAAGCAACCTAGAATTCCGTGTTATTAGCATTTAAATGACTTAATAGTAGACAGGAAGTGAAGGAAATAGGGAGCATTAACTAGAAATCACCATAGCAAACGCCTCAACTAAATACCAGACTGTAGCTGCTGAGGGGCAGCGGATTTCACCACAGATAACTCTTCTGAAGCCACAGAGGGTCCAAGATGTGCTGAGGAACTACTGGGTGGGAATAAGCGTCAAGGTCACAAAACCTCACCCAAAGGGGAGAGAGGATCTCCAACAATATTGGGACATCTTGATGCCAGAGGGCATCCACAAGTGGGAATATCCCATCAGGCGACTTGCTTGGTGTTGGATTCTGTGGTTGACTTAAAAATAAACCCTTTGACAAGCTACATATTGGGCTGATTTTCCCTCCTAATGCTTAAACTAAAATTCTAATTAAACCCTATTGCAATAACACAGCTCAGGCTAATTAATGCAACATGAATTTAATTATATTCTTAGAAGATTGGGCTGAATATTCTCGCACATTTAGGCCATCTTCTCTGCAAATACTCAGCCAGGCCAATCAACTCAATGTCAATTTAATCAAATTATTCTATTGGTAGCTTGGGCCAAGAACATTTGCACAGTTGGGCCAGTTATTGCTACCCCAAATCTTGGCAACTAGTCCCATTTAATCAGGACCAATATCAAGAAATCAGTATACAAAATTGTTTGTGATCAACACGAAGCTAATGATTAAAAGTCTCATGGACAATCAGATAAACGAAAAATGTAATCAATTTCCTGCCTCAGGGAAAATTTTGTATGTTAGTACATGTAATTAGCATGATAGCAAGTGCACATGGACTGCCCAAATGGAAGTACCTAGTGCTATCAAGAGGGCTAGCTGACATCCCAATTAGGGAGTCATTTTCATCAGCAATATGAAAAAAACATATTTTGAGCTGGTCCTAAAATAATTTTTGTAGTCAATATGTGTAACAGGTATGATATCACTTGCACATGAACCGCCCAAATGGGAGTACCTAGTGTTATTGAGAGAGGCCTGATTAAGGGTTTTCATTAATTTAAATCGACTACAAAAGCTCCCAGAATTTTTATTTCATCAGCAGTATGACAAAAACTCAATTTTGAGACAATCCTAGGACCATTTTGCATGTCCTTTGTTGCGATTTTGTCCCTAGATCCTCCCAAATATGAGAGTATCTTTCCACCAATAAACCTAGCAATAGGTCTCAGTTATATCGGTTTAAGGGCCAAACTGAGGTGGTAAAATATTTGTTGCAATTTTGTGCTCAAATGTGGCCAGGAGATGCCCTAGAACTATAAATACCGGCACCAATCCTATTGAATAATTATCAAATAATCTAGTCCAATACAGATTTTTTTAAACCTCTTTCCAGTTTGTATCCTAAGTCACTTTTGGAGAGTGTTGGAAAACTGGGATCTCAGGATCCACAGCTTGCAACTTTTCCTGCCTTGGTTGAAGTTCCCAATTACAAAGGGAAAATCAAGCCCAAAATTGGCCAGAAAAGTCAGAGCTATTTGAGGATGTCTAACGAGTTTCCAAACAGTAAAAATACCATAATCCACTAGCAAAATTGTAGATTTATCGGCCAAACTTCAGCCCAATTAAGCATGCAGGACTTAAATTAAACAAGCAAGCGATTCTTGAAATTTCACACTTGGTAATCCCACTCAATGATGGGAGGCAGTAGCGTCATACTAATAGCCAATAGGGCTTAATCATTGCAAACCCCTGGTAATAAAGTTCTGGGTAGTGGCATCAACAAACACTGGGAAAAATTTAATAAAGATTTTACACGAATGGGATTTAGTTTATTAAAAACAAAAGTTTAAGGATCAACTGACAAATTCATCAGTGATGGATGTTTGCCTTAGGTCCTAGAGGCTTAAGGAATATTTGGGAATACATGAAATAAGGCATTATAATCTTAACCTTTTTTTGGTGGAATAAGGTCTTGCAACTAACCCAATGCCAGATTAACCTTCCACTAGTCATCTGACTCTCACCCAAATTCATCACTAAATTGTTCCTCCCACCATGATTTTTCTTGGATCAGCAACACTTTATTTGGCGGGCAATTGGTACACCCATGTCCAGGCCATGAGGGCCTGGTACTGTTGGGTATCAAAGGGATATATCACCCTTGATTTCACTGGAGTTGGACCCCTTAATTTATCTAGGGTTTTTGCCTCTTTGGAATAACCTAAAGTTATTGCTGTACTTGGCCCTTGATTGATTTAGAAATTTACCTCTTCAGTAGGCCTTGATATTGTCACTGGGGATAAGCACTCACCACTACCTTCACTGGTATCCTTTCACCGCCAATACCTCCAAATACACCCCTAATCTGCTGGAGCAGTTCTTGCATGGTCAGATGGGGAAGGGGGCAACCTTGAGAGGGTATGCCATCACCTACCTCTAGTCCACCCCATGGGCTAAATTGCCCCAGTTTATGTAATGACAGCTACCTTCTTGGCCCCCTTTTTAGTGTGAGATAAAATGCCTTACAATTGAGGTACAGAGGGTCCCCAGACTTACAGTGGCATTTGGAGAAATGATGCCTGGGTTAGCCACTATTTAAGCTTTGAAGGTTGTTGTAGGGCCGCTGCCCCTTTACCAACATGGTCAACTGCTGGACTTGTTTGGTAAGAGCATGAATCTTCTGGTTAACTTCTGAGGGTGGATTAATCTTGGAGATCTTCATAATTTCTGCAGTATCAGAGGCATCCCCCTTCAGCATATATTTTTGATGAAAAAATTTTAGGGATAATTTGGCTGTAAGGAGAGTGTCTATAACTCTCCTGTTTTTAGCGTGGAAGTGCATGGTGTACAGGGCCAGCGCCAGGAAACTCATCGCTAGAATAAAAGTTACCTGAGCCCAGCAGAGGGGATGGAGCAATAATAACTCAAGTAGGGTAGTGCAATCATTAGAGTGATAAACCAACCAAAAACGATGCAGCGCACAGAGTAAGGAGTTATAGGCATTCCAGGTTGGAGGGAACCTGGGCATCCCAATGGTGCATAAGAAGATAATTTTATTGTATTTAAAATTGAAAGGTTAATGTAACGCAAGACCGCAAAGAGGTCCATGCACAGAATCGTCCAAGATCCCACAATATGAAAAATGGTGTACTTAGTGAGAAATTTTATTTAAGGGGAGAAGTCAACCAACAGGATAATTTGTCTCAACATGGGAAATTTAAGGGAATTTGGGCAACCAATCAAACGAGGGGAGTGGGTCTAAGCTGAGGCGCGCCAATATATGCACGCTTCCATTGGGAAAAATGCTATATTGGGTAATTAATTGACCTCAAATTATTGATTGTAAAAACGGCCAACACAAGCTGGAAAGTGTGAAAACTGAATGAGTTTTGAAACCCTGTTCACCCAAAAACTGAAGTGAACCGGTTTCCATAATAATAAAGCTAGTTCATTTTAGCGCCCCTACTCTTATACAGGGTTAAACTTTGCTTTCTTTCATAGGACCAACTTGGGCATCTTGCCTTCACCCAGAGTTGATTGATGATATGCTTGAGGTCAGGGAGGCCTGCTAATTTCATCTTCTTGGCCTCCACGCAAGCATCTTTGTCTCTCACGTTGGTCCCAAGGATGATGTCATTTTCCAGTCATGACATTGGTGGTGGGACATTATTCTCACATGACTTTGACATATAGCAATAGCTTGATCAAAACAAGTTAGTTGCACTAAGTACATAGCATCAAGGTAAGGTTTCTATAGAATTTCTAGAACCAGTTAAGGAGTTGCTGTTTAACTTCCTTACAGTAGCGGTAGGTAATTTGTCCCCTAGGTCTATAAATTCTTCAAATCTAATAAAACTTGCTAACATTTTAAAAAACTGAAAGTGACGCTGACATAACTTTTTTCATAGTTAAGAGGCCAAAATTTTAAAACTGTCTCAGGTATGAGCTTGCAATCAGTTCCAGGATTTAAAAGGTATGTTGATGCTGTCCCATTCTAAAGTGGTTCAGCGAGTAGGCTAGGCACTTCTTGAAAAATTTCTTGGAGCTAACCACATAGTCATCTCCTCATGCATTATAGTTGTCTAACCATTTGTCAATGGGGCTATAGTCAAATTTCTTGAGATAACGTTTGTACAGGTTCATATAAAGTAAATATCAGTATCTTTGTCAGTTGGTAGATTGGTTACAGGCTCCAGGGTGTTATCCCTGGCAGGATCACCACTTTGTTACATCAGCTCAGGAATCCTAGGTTGATCACAACCTCCAGCTCTGGCAAACTTCCATTTTTCAATTTGATCAGTCATTTTGGTGGATGGGTGTTGGTGCAAGCAAGAGGCATTCTATCCAGATTATATAAAACAGCATATTAGGGATAAAGCCTAGTAAATAACAACAGAAAATTATAAAGGATAGAATTCTGTATATTTATTGATAATCATGAGCAGGCTTATATACCTGATATCTCGAAAATTTGCAAAGGAAAAAGGTTTTAAGTATCTTAAAGGGAAACAGATGAAAATTGAATAAATGATGACATGGATAGGGCAAGGGAGAGGATATTTTCCAATGGATTAGCAATCTCAGTTGTCAGAAAATCAACTTTGGGCTCTTCTAGTTGGCAGGCTAACCAGTATGAAGACTGGTCAGCCCTTGCCGTTTTGCCTTAGGCGTCAGGGCTAGCAGCGCCGGCTAACCCCTTGGTGTATCACCCACGCCATTTTGGGGATCCCCTATACTCATTCCCTAAACAACGAAATAAATATAAACTTAAATCATAATAAGAATGAGCAAAGGGAGATATTTATTGAGAAGGAAGCGCCAGGTATTTATACTATTTACAAAAGGGCTACTGCGCCCATCGCCGACCTATCAGCTCTTCTGCTGGTTCTTCCAGCCAACCACTTCTCTTCTTCTTACACTACTTCTTCTACTCTATTCTCTTCCTTGGCGTCAACCCTCTTGCTCTGTCCTTCCTGATGTCCAAATTAGTTTTATTTCCTCAGCCTTAAGTCGCCAGTGAACCATATAAATAATTAATCTAAATAAATGTTGAATTTGTATTTGACCTTCAAGTTGATATAATTGCACCAGAAGCCACTTTGATTGCTCACTTTGATTCAGAATATCTCAGCATCTTGCCAACATCTATTCTCCTCTTATCTTAATAATAAATGAGGCACTGGAAACAACTTTGGCCACCTTGAGCTCATAATTGTCAGATCCACTGACATTGGACAATTGGGCAGCAAATTCATGGATAAGTGAAACATTGGCTTTTTTCTGGAAATCCTACAATGGACCATGAATGGCCATTGGCATCAATAACTGATTCCGCTGACTTGATTGGATCATCCTCAGCTATTATTCACTGGTGATCCTTCTACTAACATGGGGCCACCAATTGGCCCCACTCAAACATAAGTACCAAACTCAGCGGAATACTAATTTCAGTTCAACCCAGATTGGGAAGCAACTAACCAGCAATCACATTACAGCACACAAAATTCAGTCAAAAAACCATTCTGCCGGGATTGGCCATATCATTCCAAATAACGCTTAATCATTGGAGGATTCCATCTGGTTAAAATTCTGACATTTCCCCCGCTTAACCAGATGGTAATCCTCCTAATTCCAAACTCAGTGTGTGGGGTGGGCGTCCAGGGCTTGCCCCTCCCCGCCACCAACAACTGCTGGAGCTGAACCACAGTGGCACATTACTGCCACCTCTTAACCAACCTTTAGCTACTTAAGCACCAACCAGCAGAGTCCCCTGTAGTGAGCACCACTGTTAACTTTTCGGTGGATATGGTCTATTTCCGCCAAATAGTTTGCGCAGGGTTTATCCCACTGAGCAACGGCCAAATGATATGGATATTGTTGACCTTGATTAAATGTAATAACTTAGTATATATAAAAATAGGAGGCAATCGCCTCAACCACACTACTTTTATTTAATATAAAATATATAGCAGATATTCCCTGCTCGCGCTCACTCTTATTCTCCTACTTCAAAAAAGCTCCTCTGCTTGTTTATCTCATCCTGCTTATATTGTAATAATTTTGGATGATATCACTTACACTGCTTAGTAACTCAATTCGCCATATCTCATTGGTTTCATCAGATCTTCATTCATTAATCTCACGACGCCCAATTCAAGGCGATTTACCAACAATCCAATATCGCCTCATTTTGAAGCGCTTATATTACCATTACCAGTTTGATTCTAGCATATTCCATTCACTTCGCTGGATAACCATAGACTTATTGTCCAGTAATATTAAATTTACAACATCAGTGATACTCTCTTTCTGCTTGGTGTAACTTTCTGAGCAATTTACATGGTTAATTAAAAAGTAAATCCTAATCACCTGCCATAGTTTTGCTCTAATGTCATTAGATTCTCCGCCGGCTGCCCCAGTGTGGGGAAGCAGCAAAACTCCCCCGCTGTTTTCCATCTGACAGGAAAATGCGCTTGGACTGGCTTGCCCAGTCACATAAACCCCTGGGACGATTTGTTCCTCCCAAGGATCTTGACGCCCACTTTGCTTGAACCCAAGCAGTACCCCACTGCCCACTGGTGCTCCCCTGGAGCAACATGAATTTTGGCTTCAGGTCAACTATGGAAAACTTTTCCCCTACCACAACCAAGCCATTATCAAAATGGCTCAGGTGGTGATACGTCCTGCCAGTTTTATTGATTTCCGCCCCTATAAGGGGTACTTTAATTTTGGCTTCACATGTGGAGCTGATGCTGCCACAGCGGCAACTGTGCTCCTGGTTTTCCAGGGTACCCCTCCCCCCACAACTCTGACCTGGCTCCCAGTGGATACTACTTTGGTGGTCCAATTCTCAGGTTTACCCACCCACCTTCCCCCTGAAGAGCTCCACCAGGAGCTAAGGAAGGGTTGAAAGCCTATGGCTCCAACCCCATCCTGCAATTTGTGGTCCCAAATGGGGGTCACACTTAGCTGGGCCTCAGGCATATGCCACGATCAGCCCAATTCAAGTAAAATTTCCTGTCAATCCCCCCCATGCTGTTATCTCCTCTACCCCCAACCATCTGTTCTGGGCCTGCATCAAGGGCGAATGGATGATATGTCTGATATGTTTCAAGTTGGACCACTTGAAATGAAAATGCACATCCCTAACTGCTTCTGATGACATTGTTTTCTTGACCACCAGCATACATTCTGATGCATATCCTACACCACCTTTGGTATGGGGCACAATCATACCTCCCCCTCCTCCAAAGCCTGTTGCTGCAGCTGAATCTGCAGCCACCAATCAGCCTCCTTCACACCCCAGCTTTATAAACGCTTTATCCAATCAAACACAAGATTGGACCCCAGTTCAATTCCATGCATCCTCCAATGAACTAATCAAACCACAGGAATATGCCAACTCCCCAATTCAAGTCAATTAAAATCCTTGGGACTTATTGGCAAAAATTGATGAGTCCAGGAATAAAATTGAGAACTGCAATACACAAATTGAACAGTTTGTATATATTGACAATAGCAAGGAACTACCCCCTCGCTTATACACCCCCCAGCAAAGTGCTGAAATTTTCCTCAGTGACCACCAGCTGGCTATTGAAGCAAGGACCAAACCAGATTGTTGCCCTTTCCGCAAAGCTGCTGCCAAATCAGTGGCAATGTTTGCAGAAGTATCCCTCACCCAATATTCCCTCCAAATTCAATAAGGTACAAAAAGACATGCTGATTTAAGCCCACAAAGAAGCCAACAATGCCATCCAGCATGTGGCAGAGGTAGCACGGAATCTCAAATTAAAAATTACCCACACCAATATCGCCACATTCAAAAAATTACTTTATGCACGCATGAAAGCTGAACTAACTTTAACTAAATTGCATCAGAACCCTTATATATAGTGGATGTCTTAATACCACACCAATTTTTAGAAATATAGCTCCACATCCCACTGACGCACCAACGCCCCTGCTGTCTGCCATAGCCCATGCCATGCTTTGGGATGAAGATGTTATCAAGGATTAGCCCCTGACCCCCCTCCCCTTCTGCCATGGAGGGATAAGCAGTTTCTGCTGTCCCACCTGGTTGGTTGAGTTTGCATTATATGTTTGTGTCATCTGCTCATTTTGGGCAGTTCATTTGTTTTATTTGGTGAGGATTTTATTTTAGGTTTTAAGTTTTGGTAGTGTCCGTCTCCTGGTCAGCTTACCTCAGTTAAATAAAAATAGCAATCTCAGTGATAATGTGACAACATCAATTTGACTGACTAATTCACCAATATACTCAGTGATTAACTAAATGTCCTTTCTTTATTAGACTTGATATGTTCAGTTTATTTTGCCAAGTGGTTGAGGTTTGCCAAATAAATCAAATAATTTACCAAACTTCTTGCCTGAACCTAAACAAAATTAATAAATGGTAACTAGCCTTAAGGGTAATTTAGAGTTCATATTCAATTCCCAACTCAATCTTTTTATCATATAATCTAACTAATTCATCTAATTCAGTTTATGAATTTATTTCAATTATTTATTTTTCTAATTCATTCATTTAATTTATATAAATTTTAACTTATTAAGTTATTTCTTATTTAAAAAAGTATTTAAGGTAGGTCAACCTTGGGACAAATATACCATGCTAGGAATTTTTCTAGCCAGTACAGTTTTTAAACTTTTATTGGACAAAACTAGTACTTTGGTGGAAGCAGAAATTAATTTCTTTTCTTAATTTATCTTTATCTATAATATAAAACCTAAGTTAATCAGTTCAAATTGTCTGGTAATAATTAAACCTGAGTAACGCTGGGTAATTTGAATTTGAAATTTATTGTGTGGAAGGTTGACCAGGGGGTGGACACTTCCAAAAAGACATAAATAAATGGAACGTAGAACAGGGGAGGCACCCCAGAGAAGCAATTCTATCTCTTGTTGCCAGCGGGAACTCCACTACAGGGAGGAGGGGGAACGTGTAAAGGGGCTTAAACCACAATTGAGCACGTGTGTAGGAAGGGGTTTAAGTTGATAAACCAAACCAGGAATCAGGAGGAGACCAACTGATGGCGACGCGGTGGGAGGTATCCAAACATCCACACTTGAAAGTGGTCTACTAAGTAGGACCAGAACCGGTATATGGCTTTTGGGAGGGTGGGGGTGGAGCCTGCAATGGCATCCAAGACAATTGTGTGGATGGTCCACATGGCGATTGCAACCACCAGAGCATAGAGGTAGGGTGGGAGAGGGGAGACCATAGATAAAGCAAGCATATCCCTAGATAAACTGAAGGGATGTATCTGATCCTGGCCAAGCAGACGTTGCACCTCGCGCCATATCACTTTATAGGTAGGGCACTTCTCCAGGCGGTGAAATAGCATTCCATACTGGCCACACACAACGCAGGATGAGTGTAAAGCGTTAGAGCGCTCAGCAGTACAGTACACCCGCCTCTGACATTGCCACGCATGGGAATAGACATGAGGCAGCAGCAGAGTGTGGTGGGTGTATTTCCAGATTGTCTTCTGGGTTTCAAGGGAATAAGGAATGTCCATCGTGTCCAGGTAGTCCACTCTGGATAGAACATGGGACCATGTGGGTATTATTCCGTCCAGAATGGGTAGCCCATGTACCTCCTGTGTGAACTGAGGAGAGGGGCGCCCTCTCTGGGCTGTGTGCTCACAAATATGGATTCTCCACTCAGCGCTCCGCATGGAGAGAAGGATTCATTTGAAGTGGGGTGCAGTACCATGAGGACCAGCGGCTGAAGGGTGGGAAGCCAGATATTTCATCAAGGAGTGAGGGTGTGATGGATTGGCAAGGCCCAGGGCGCAGGAGAAGTTGGAGTGGGCCGCGTGGGACCAGCGTTGGGAAGAGATCGTAGGGATGGTGACAGCCGCGATCCAGGTGCCCAGTATCTTTGCAGCATGGGCCTCAAAGTCGAGCAGGCCCATGCCACCACTATGGCGAGGGCCAAACATGACCTCAAGATGCACTGGCGGTGGGCGTCCTGACCAGAGCCACCCTTGTAGAAGGGCATACAGAGATTTGAAAAAACCTGGAGAGAAGGCGATGGCGTGGGCTCCAAATCAAACTTTGGAGAGGAGCATAGAGTTGGCTAGAACAACCCTGCCAGTAAGGGAAGTAGGGTGGGCTCTGAGGGAGGCTATGCGCTTTGTCACGTTATCCAGAATATGGTTTTCCATCATTGAAGAGGCATACCCGCCTGCCTCCAACCACACCCCCAAGTGGCGGACGGGCCCAACGGTGGGGCGCTGCACAAAGGGGAGCACAAGTGGGGCGGTGTGGGGTGGGCAGGGTAAGCAGGCATGTGTGCGAGCAGATGGGCTGGGCTGGAAACAGGCCGCTGAGGCCCAGCAGGTTTGATATCAACCAAGGAGGATGATTTCGGTTTTGGAGGCGTTTAGTGCAGCATTACTTACCTGGGAGTAAACCTGGATAAGGGCTTCAAGCACGCGTGCATCATGATTATTAGACACCCTGACCACACAATCATCAGCAAATGCCATCATCTTGACTGGGGCTTGGCCTTGCACATGGACCCCAGTGAGGCGGGCATTCACGTTCTAAAGTAGTGGGTCAAGGCTGAAGTTATATAAGAGAGGGCTAAGGGGGTCCCCTTGGCGTAGGCCCCTTTGAGGGCGGATTACTTCCGTGAGGAAGCCAGGGCCACGCACTGCCATTGTCGCAGATTCCATCATCAGCATCACCCAGCTGATGAAGCGGGGGGTAGGCGGAATTGGTGTAGGCAGACCCTGAGGTAATCCCAGTTTACTCTATCATAGGCCTTCTTTTGGTCTAAAAATACAAGTGCCCCAGAGGCTGTGGACTGACATGCGTTAGCCACAGAGTGTACGTTGTCCCAAATCGACCTTCTGGGTATGAAACTGAATTGTTCTGGGGAGATGGTGGCAGATGCTACAATCCCTAGATGGTTAGCCATAATTTTAGTTAAAATTTTAGTATCCATGTTAGTTAGAGAAATGGGGCGCCAGTTGGCTAGGTCTAGCTTATCCCCTTTCTTAAATAGCGTAATTGTGTAGGCCTCTTGCCCTCCTGGTAGAAGGCGCGTTTCCAGAAGGCTCTGGTTAAGGGAGGCAAGCAACAGTGGAGATAAACTTTGAAGTACTTCTTATAGAACTCATATGGAATGCCATCAGGGCCAGGGCATTTCTGATTTGGTGCACCACAGATGGCGTACCAGAGTTCATCTGGAGTAATCAAATTCATTAACTCCAGATATTGGGAAACGGTGAGGATGTGAGCACTATCAGGAATTTCGCCATTTCAGCTGGCGGAATTGGTTTGGATCAGTATAACTTGGAGTAATAATTTTGTATCTCAATCGCTACTTCAGCTGGCTTATCCATGATGGAATTGTCTGGCTTTCGCACCTGTGTGCAGGCCAAGCTCTGGCGCGGTTTGAAGAATTTTTGAAAAAAATAAGTGGATCATGTGTCACCCGCTGTAGTGTATAGCCCTTTATTGAACACAAACCCAATGTTTGTGTTGCCTCTCAAGCGCGTTGAGGTGGGCGGCTGCTTCTGCCCACTTACAGCCCCAAGCAGGGCTGTAGCCCGTGGCCATGATGTTGGACTCCAGGTGGGCTAGCTCTGCCAGAGCGCGCGAGATGATGGCTGAGGTAGAGCGTGAGCAATGGGAGGAGAGGTGGCGAGCGTGGTAGATTGTGTCCACTTTGAAGGCCGACCAGGTGGAAAGTGGGTTGGCACAAAATGGTGTGATAAATTCCTGTGCCAAAGTCGCAGATTCCACCCATGTAGAAAATCTTAGTGACGTGAGTTTGGGTGGGCAAAGTTTGCACCAGTGCGGAGCCTGAGCCGCTGGGTCAGGTAGGTGGAAGGTGATTGAGATCAGCCTGTGATCAAAGAAATCAATTTTTGATGTGTGGAAGTGGCAAATCTGGGTATAAAATTTCATCGGCATGAGGATAAGGTTGATGTGGGACATGGACCTTAACTGGCTGTTGTGGATGTGTGGTCATGACATGTTCTTGAGTAATGGAGCATGATGTGGCAGAGCATCAATCAACCCTAGGGTGGCCTTTAGGATATAAAGTTCTACATGACCCTGGGGTGGGGAGGGTGAGGGAGGCCAGTGGTCAGTGGATGGGTCCAACCAACAGTTCATATCGCCAACTACAAAAGGGTCAGGGGGTAGCAGAAGGGATTTGACCGATGAGAAAAATTCCTGACACTCTCATGCACAGGTTGGGGCATAGATGTTGATGATAGCATGCGCCACGTCAGCCCATGAAAAATTGATCATGAGGACTCAGCCATTAAGAAAAGAATTCAGATGATAAAAATTTGAAAAAATTGTTTTTTTAAACAAGCACCCCACATTGCTCAGGCCAGAAGGACTGGGATGGGAGGAGCATGGTTTTCCAAGCATCCTCAGAACCGCGCAGACAGTGAGACTCCTGGATGGCCAGGATGTCCACGGGTAAATTTTTTTGTAAAAAACTCAGTTTCCTAGCCCAGGATGGCAAGGCCTTGAGTCTGGCAATTTTCAATGTCCCTAAAGTAAAGGCTCCCCCATTGCACCTTAGGTGCAAGGGGAAGGGCACCTGGGCCCTTCAGCCTCCTCTTGATCCTCACGGCACTTCTTGGCGCCTCAGGTGTGTGCAGCAACATAGTCAGAAGAGTGGGTGAGTTTGGCAGTTGGGTTCACATTGGCTTTAGCCTTCACTTTTGGTTTCCCCACTATAGAACAATTTTTTGCAGTGCGCTTGAGTGCGGTGCACCATTGGTTGAATGAAAAAAATTTTCAGGCAGGCTGGAGATCGAATCAGTTCCAATTGAGGCTTGGGAGCAAAGGTTGGGTGAGATTGAGTCGCTCATCAGATCCTCAGATTGGGTGGCCCAATCATCTTGGGAATCCCTATCTGTTTGGTTGAGAGATTTCCAAGCTGCTTCCGCTGCAAAGGTCTCAATGTCCTCCTGGCATTGGGAGTGTGGGATAGTGGAGGCGACCTTGGCCGGCCCTGCGGGCCTTCTTGGCCTTCTTCTGCTCTTGAGGGGATATTGGCTTTACTAGTAAGTAGCAGCCTTGTGCTCCCCATGGGAAGGTCTCTTTAGTATTAGCAGTAGGTTCATAGTGGGCCTCCCCGTTGTTCATGGCCGCCAAGGGGTGTTCTTGAAATATGATGCCCTCCTTTGTGGGGCAAGCGTGAGCCTTATGACCAAATGCATCACAGTGGGTGCAGATGGGGGGCGCTGTCCATGGTGACCCAAAAAGGGTGGGTGGTATGCCCCTCGATATTGATATAAGTGGAGTGCAGGATCTAGGTTAGATCCTTCGCTATCTCCTGAGTTGGGGTCAGAACTACGATGGCTTTGCCGGTGCACAGGTGTGGCATCATCATAAAACATTGCATCTTGAGGGATTGAATTTTGCCATATATGGCGAGCCCATCCTTCAGGTGTTGTTCTAGTATGGCGCGTTTGACTGTAGTGGGCAGAAAGTCAAAGGTGAGAAAATTTTGGTTGGATTTTGTCCATCTGGTGCGCTTAGTTTTGATGATCTGCTGCCTTTGGGGAGGTCAATTACAACGCGCACTGCACCAGCCTTGTCCGCTGCCTCCTTACTTTCAAAACTGAGATCCAGCCAACTGTGTGACATGGAGTGGGGTGCTATGTACACCGCGTTTGGAAAGTGAATGTGTACATCTCCACAAAACTCTTCCCATAGCGCCATTTGTTGAATATCCAGGAACACCCAAACTCTGTATTCCACCAACAAAAGTGGTTGAGAGTGCGGCGTATTGATGTACTGGTTGCATTTCGCCTGCCAAGATAGAATTTCTGGGGAAATGGTAACTGCCAGTTTTTGTTTTTGTCTAATCCGCTGGATTCTCTGGGGCATTTGCAAAAGTTGGAAGTTGAGGGGCTACCCCCTTTGCCTTTTACCTTACTTGCCCAACTGCTCCCTGACATGGGTGCAAACTAATCTCCTCGGTGAGATTATCAAACTAAAGTCAGTCTTGAATAGAATTTCTTGCAAAAGTGATTGCAACGAGAAAGAAAAGTTTAACGCTGGGTAATTCTGCTAGTGATTTTTTTAAAAAACAACCATTTTTCAATAACTCAATGAAATTTGAAATCTTAGCTCATACTGTAAAAGTATAAATTATTTTAGTCTTTAAATTTTAATTGAGGCAAGACAACCAGGGGATGGTCATTGCTGAGCACTAATGAAAGAAAAACCACACCAAAAGTCTAAATGACATGGCCAAAGCCCTTCAAATGACGTGAAAAATCAACATAAAACTTCAATCAAGTCAGAAGCAAAAACCGTTAACTGACCATGGTGGATGGAGAGGGGGGCCAGGAGGCTGAGTGAGCTCTTCTGGGGCAGAAAGGCAGCGACACAAAGCTGAGAGTAGGGGCATAGGCGCATCATAGAAGTGGGGGTCCAGGGAGGCAAAGTAGCGCTGGCCAAGGGATACCTTTACCAGGCAGCTTGAAAGGTAAGTGGCAAGAGCCTTCTCACATTTAAGGCGGGTGTCACGCATGGGAACAGCCATGTCTAAAACTTTGGGGGTGAGGCGGGTATTTGGGCCAAACCTAGAATGCTGTGCTAAGAGCTTGAGATAATTGCTGAATAGGAGTAGTGGTGGAGAAATTCTCGGTTTTGGGGGAGGGTCAGCATGGGGTCCACGGGAGGGGGGACAAGGCCTTTATATAAAACCTCAACAAACAAACTTTTGGCAGATCAGAGCAATTTATCATGAGGGGAGGCAATTTTCTCTATTAAATAACTGATGATCAGATCAGAATATGGGGCACCTGGGCGAGGCAAATAATAGCAAGGGGGAACTAGGCCACATAGTTGATATTGATGAACTCTTTGAATCAATGAGGGCTGACCAATTCAGAGATTGGATTACCCAGTTCATCAACTTCATCCAAATAATTTCAGAAATTTTGGTTGACTATAATGAGTTCAGGAGAATGAGTTGGCATGGGGAGCGAGGCTTGGGATAAAACAAGTGTGGCTTAGAATTAACTGGAGGCTAGTTGGACCCCTG
Source organism: Massospora cicadina (assembly GCA_022478985.1). Lineage (NCBI taxonomy): Eukaryota > Fungi > Entomophthoromycota > Entomophthoromycetes > Entomophthorales > Entomophthoraceae > Massospora > Massospora cicadina. The sequence continues at coordinate 68,987 of JAKSZP010004109.1, forward strand.
ATTGGTTGGGTGAGGAGAAGGGGATTGAGGACACTGCTCCTGTTTGGCTGGGGCTGGCCCAGCTGCAGGTTCCAGATTTTTGATAGGAGGGGGAGGAAGGTGACCCAGGCGAAGAAAGTAACCAGGTCAGCTCTTGGGTCATTGTGCAAAGAGTCAGGCATGTGGGCCACAGCTTGGGTGTTGGAGGGGCAGCGCCATTTTGATTGGTCCAGTTCAAAACAGGTAGGGCAGATGGTGAGCCCTCCATTCACGCGGTCCCAGAAAGGGTGGTCTGGGGAAGAGGGAATGATGGTGCGTGGGGGAATTGAGAGGGCAACCTCCATAGAAGTGGGATGTATGGTTGTAAAGGCATGAGTGCCTGTAAGGTGGGAGGTGCCAATGGGAACCACAAGTTAGAGGATGGGGTATGAACTGTATTTTGACAAACCATCCAACAGTTCATTGTATAAAATTTTGGGGGAGGTGGGTAGGGAGGCCCACAAACTGAACAACTAGAGTGGTATCAGTGGGAAATTGGGTTCAAGTAATAGGGAGGGGTACACCATGGAACACCAGGAGAATGGTAGCTGCGACCACCACATCAGCTTCATTTGAGAAGCTGGGGTCAAAATACCCCTTTAAGGGGTGGAAGTTAATGAAGCCAGCAGGACGCAAAAGCTCCTGGGCAAGTTCGTTGATAGGGCGGTCAGAATATGGTAAAACTTGCCATATTCAACCCAAAGGCCAAATTGCATGGTGCTCCAAGGGAGTATTAGGGGGCAACAGGGCACCACCTGAGTGTGAGCGAGGTGTAAAGCTAGGTCCTTAGATGGGACAAAGCTACCCGCCAAGTTGGGAGGGCTAGTAGAACCAGCCTGGGTGCGTTTTGGTAGAGGCTGAAAAACATTAGAGGGGGCGCCCCCCTGCCTCTTGAGGGGGCAGTGGACGTTGAGCTCATCGACATAGGGGACTGAAGAGGGCTGACAATGAGTAGATTTGTGTGTTTTAAATTAATCGTTCAGGATTTGACCAAAAAGTGGGCAAATTGAGAGAAAGAGTTGTAAAAGGATAAATTATAAGTTTAAAGTTATAAATAAAAGTACCACCAGATAAGTTAACTAATCTTTTAAAAATTTATTTGAGGCACACTGACCAGAGGACTTACCAATCAAAGTAAAAACTCTAAAACAATTGGGTTGATAAAATCAAAATAAAACCTTCAACCAGTTAGGGAGTGGAAGACTGCTAACCCACTATGGCAGAGGGGGAGGGAAGGTCAGGCAGCATAGCATCAGGCTCAGTAGTGATATAAGAAGCAGTACTATTGAAGAGGTGGATCTAAGCTGAGAGTAAGGGTGTTGGGGCACCATCATGGTATGGATTGAAATCTGGAACAAAGGGATTAATAGAAAGAATACCAGCCTGGAGGAGAATTCAAAATATTCTGCATGATGATATTCAGCTTAAAGGCATGCATCTGGGAGCAGAGTGAAATTGACAATATATTTTTAGTGATTTTAGTTCTGGGTTAAAGGCTGCAAGGCTAGAAACATATGAGGTAGCATTGATGGTGGTGTAGGCCAGCTTGGTAAATTTCTTCCCATGCTTTTTCAGGAAAATCTGGGGATAAGTTAAGCATATTGATCCCTTTTGAGAATTCATAAATATATTTTACTACTGCTTTGCAGAGGAGGGGACAATGAGGAAAGTAAACTGCTTCTAAGGCAAACTGGTGGTTGCTTTGGAAGGGGATGGTATTGGGTTTAGGGGCATAACATCTGAGTAAAAAAGGTTTGTCAAAATCAAGATTTAGAAATTCAGACAAGTCATATCCATCTATGAGGCTTTTAACTGATGTTTTCTCCTCATCCATGACAATTTCACCTGATTTGCCAACCTTATTCAATAGGGCCCAAGGATTTTGGTTAATATGATAGATGAGGCAGAATAAGGGTAGTTGGAAATTAACTAATTTTTTAGAACTATTAATATACTGGGTGACCCATGCAAATACTTCACATCACTTTAGGTAATAGGATTCCTTATAAAATTATCCTATGGATATACTTAATCAATAAGAAAAAGGTTATTGCAAATAACAAATGATGAAAAACTGGAAAAAACATAACAAAAACAAAATTTAATTTTTTAAACTAATTTCAAAGTTCTAAAATTTTTAATAGAAACTAGTAAATATACAAATATTGTGACAAATATTTTGAAATAAAAATTTATTTTTGTAATTCAAATACAAAAAATATTTTTTACATTATTTGTATATTTAAAAAAAATTATCAAACATTATGACAACAAACGCTTGCTACCTCAATATTATTGAGGTTAGAATAGTGCTCCACTGCTATTGCAAATGATGTATTACTTACTTGTTTTAATTTGATTGAAATGTTGTTTATATGTTATTTATGTGTTTATGTGTTGTTTATACATTTATATGTTTATTTTATTCTATTCTATTCAGAGACTTCAGCGATACCATGACACTTTATATATGTAATTTTTAAATGAATATTTTGATGTAATTTTAAATTTAATTCTATTTGGGGTGGGCTGACCTGGGATGATACCGCACCAATAAAGGGATGAAAGAATGGGAAAGGAATAATAAAACCCAGAAAACCTCCATGTGCAGCATATGATAGGCCAGGAACTCCATGGACTGCCTTTGCTATTTGCTATCTTGGTTTGAGGCATTGGTGCACAACACCAACACGGTCATAATCGTCCCTTACACAAAGTTCATCTACCAGGATTGAACTCAAGGAGTCAGTGGTAGTGAGTTCATATTCTACCACTGTGGTATCCTCCTGTCATGGAAATGGCAGAAGAAGTTTAGACTGGCTTGCCAGTTGTATGCATAAGCACCCAAAAATCAAGCCAGAATGCCAGAGGCATTACCGCCTGAATGATGTTGTATGGAGCTGGGCTTTAGGAAACTATAAAACATTGATGCAAGACAATAGTGAAGAGCAACCCAAGTACAAACCAAATTGAGGCCACCCCAGACCCTGGAGGTCTCACTGCAGGGGGCGGTATCACATGGATGGTTTCAATAAGGTCACCAGTAGTCAGGGTTAGATCAACTGGGGAGATAAAGGGGTGGATCATTGCCTGAAGATGGTGGATGTACGGCCACAAAATCCCGGTATATTGTCAGCAAAAGTTCATAATGACTGGGTTAAATTTCCAGGAGTATCTAGCTCGCTGAATCCAGTTTATGACGGTGGGGGCCATAGTGACCATTAGTACTGGTTGGGCCCATCTGGTATATGGGCCAATGGGCCACCATAGAAAAGCCATTGGGAATGCGGCCAGAAGGATATCAATAAATCAAAATTAATAGTTTTGAGGCAAAATTTTATTGTAAAGGAAAATAAAAAATGAACCAACAATTTTCTCAGTGTGACACAACTGATTAAATAGTGGTCAATTAATTCAGGCAAAAAACTGGGATTGAGACCCAAAATTATGACCTAACCAGCAAATTATTTGGGATTGGGGCAGATAAGTTCACTGGGAACTGACATCAAAGGATTCAGTGGCATACCGAGCTGCTGTCAGTTCAACCTCAAACGCCCAAAATGAGGCTCAACTATGTTTGACAGTTGGTGGGATGGCATTTGGCCCAACAAGCAGCGGGAAACCCCCAGTGTAATGAAAAGTATTAAGCCGTTTGATGCATTTTGATTTGGATATCAGATTTTCCAAATCTGAATTGATTCATTTAAAAAAGATTTTTGGTGTTTGTTGGGTTCAGGCGCTGGGTTGTGCCTCACCTGAATTATAGATTAGGCTCTTGCAAGCCTAATCAATGGTTTGGGCAAGGCCCTGGAAGGGCGACCTTTAAGGTCAAGCCCATACAATTCTGAACTTCTTTTGGAATTCTCTCTTTCTCTCTGGTGGCCTCAGGGCCGCCCTTACCTTATCTTACCTGATGATCCGCGCACAACAAGTTTTTGTCACATCAACAAAAATTTGGGTTTTTGGGGTTTAATCTCCCTCAAATATTCTGTCTTTTCCTTGGTGTGTTCACAGCATCAGATTATTGGGATTCTGTTTGTCAGCGACTTTTTATTCAATAATAAATAAAATAAGGTTAATTCTGGGGTTTGCAACCTCGCTTACCTATTTTGTCTTTTTTTCACTTCGAAATTCCTAATTCTGAGGTTTACTACCTTGAGAGTCTAGCTCACGCTGGACGTTTGGCGTGAATTGTGTCAAACCTAAGGTAAGATGGCAATTGGAAACTGGGACATTTCCAACCGTTACACCCAGGGCCACCCCATGTAAGGCAGTCCCAATTGGTTGGGAATAGGTTTGTGATGCCCCACCTACCCATGGCTGATTGCTAAGCTGTTCATTCAATCAAAGCATTGCATCAGCCGCATCATCCAATTTGCCAGCAGGGAGCTTCAAAACCTTGTTGATGGTGTCCAATGCTACTACCTGCACATTGGGAATCATCCCCAACGATTTTGGGAGGAATTAATTTTTGTGATCATGGTGTTAGCCAAATCAAAACCTTCAGCAATTCTGGCTGATAAATCAGTCTTTGTCCCTTTTTAATTATATAGGATCTGATCATTGGGCATGCTCCCACTTGATTTTGGACTAAATGACTTCATTTCAGTGATCTTGGCACAAATTTCCCTGATCAGATGTACTAGTTCTGCTGAGGTGAAGGTGGGCACCGGGGGAGGAATTCAAAGAGTAAGGGCTGTTACCCAACACTCATCTACCACGTGGGCGAGGTCTCCCTGGGTGACAAGGGGTACTACCACCCTCTTTGGTACCTTCTTGGAAATGGGAAAAGGGCCCAATATATGCACAGGAGACATTCTCTGGGACTTACATTACCCTTCCCTTTTTCCAAAGGGAGGGCACCACCACCGGGAAACTGCATAAGAGCCACATTCTTGTGCACCTTGGGTAACTTGATAGCCAATACAGTTGCGATTTTTTTGGGAAGGGAAGGGAGCTTTAGGTCAGGATTCATGAAATGCTTGGACAAGTTCCATACAGTTAGCGCAATTGCAAGCCTTGAATCAACTGTTCTTGTAAGCCAGATACCCTTTCCAAGCCACAAGATATTGAACAGACCAATGGGACTGACAGGATGCCAGGATATTCTCCACTTTGGCCTCTTTCATATTTTTGATAATGATCAGCTCAGGCTATGTGGGAACTGTACCCTTAAAGGGTGACAGCTTAGAGAAGTGGAAGATGGGGTGTTGTTTCCAGTGAACAGGAAGCTTTAACTGGAATGCACCATTACCCAAGACTTCCTCTACTAAATGAGGACCCAAATGCTTACTTGTGAACTTGCAGGAGGGGACTTTCATACATAAATGGTGTGTATCAAGCATAACATAGGAGCCCACCGTTATGTCATGACATGGAAGGCGTTTTTGATCCATGAACTGCTTGTAGTCTTCAATAGCCTTGGTGAGGTGTTCCCGCACTAAGGATTAGTAGCCCTAATATGTTTGTCATGGTCCATGGCAGCTTGGACCTCAGGCCACAAGCAGGGGCTGACCAAAAAGGAAGGGTTATAACCCAACGTCACTTCATAGGGAGGAAATCCCGTGGAATCATGAGTCCCATTGTTGTAAGCGAATTGAGCAAGAGGAAGGTCATTGGCCCAGGTGTCCTGCATTGCTGCAGCATAACAACGCAGGTACTGTTCAAGGACTTGGCTAACCCACTTGGTCTGTCCGTCAGACTGGGGATGATACGCCGTGGAGCAACATGGGGTGATTTTAAGAATTGATAAGAGTTCACTCCAGAACCGCGCCATAAACTGTACCCCACAGTCACTTACAATCTCCTGTGGGAGGCCAAACATTGAGAACACATGACGCATAAAGAGGCGAGTGGTTTCCTCCAATATATTCGTGGAAGTACAAGGAATAAAAAGGGAAAATTTAGTGAAATGATCCACCACCACCATCACTGCCTTAAACCTGTTAGAGCAGGGGAGTTTTACAATAAAAACCACGGACACTGATGTCCATGGACCCTTCGCCTGCTGTAAATGGTGTAGAAGCCCGTTTCTACCAGAACTGACTGACTTAGCCTGAGCACAAGTAATGCAATCAGCAATCCAGGCTGGAACCTCCTAGGTTAAGCCTGCCAAATTGTAGGTCTTCTTGATCAAGTCAATGCATTTCTTATTTCTTGGATGGCTGACCATGGGGGATCGTGATGTGCATGAAATACCTCAGTTCTGAAGGGAGGGGGAACCCAAATTTGTGACCAGAAATAAATGATGCCCTCTTCCAAGGAGTATAGAGAGTGTTTATGGCTTTGGTGGGACAATTGCTCGACCAACTCCACACCCTCAGGGCAAGCCATTTTCCCAGCCAAAACCTGAGTGACTAGTGGGGCGTTGGGGGCCAGAGCAACGGAGGAGACAACAGGGGGAACAATCGACAGGATTTGAGTGGCAGGAATCATGGTAACAAAGTCCACCTCCTCTGGGTCCAAGGGACAGTGGGTGGGGCTGTGGCTGAGAAAATTGGGAAGTACATAAAATGCACCTTTTATGAATTCATATTTGAAATTGAAACTGCACAAGTCCTGATAGATTTGTGCCTGTCAGTGTGCCATTTTCTGGGGTTTACAAAAATACAAGAGAGCCTGGTGATATGTGAGGACTGTTAACTCATGCTGAGCACCTTGTAACAGTTACCTCCAATGAGTTAATGCACATGCTACAGCTGCCAACTCCTTATCATAGATAGCCCAAGACTTCTCCGTAGAGGTAAACTTTTGGTAAAATAGGCAACCAGATGTTCTAGGCCATTGTGCTCTTGGAGTAACACTGCCCCCACTGCCACTGAGGAGGCATTGCATGCAACAATAGATGGCTTAGCGGGATCTTCGTGCTTCAATACAAGAGGAGATAATAACACCTCTTTGATAAATTCAAACGCCTGCTGGCTTTTGGGCATCCAGCAAATTGGTACATTCATGAAAGTGAGGGGATTGAGCGGGGCAGCTAGCTGGGAAAGAGCTGGGGAAAATTTTTTTAAGAAAATTATGGTTCCCTAGAAACTCCATAATTGTTTCTGGATTGTTGGGGTTGGCCGTTCTTGGATAGCGTCCAACTTATTGAGAGGAATCGCGTAGTCATCTTTAAGGATGAGGTTCTTGAGGAAGGTAACTTCCTCCTTATAGAACTCGCATTTGTAAGGCTTGAAAAACAAGCCTGCCTTATGCAAGGCGGCCACAACTGCTTCCAAGTCAATAGCATGTTGTTTGGGAGTTGGGGGAGTGAACCAGAATGTCATCAATATATGTGACCATGCAAGTAAACCAGAGGTCACCCAGCACATTGTCAATCATCCATTGAAATGTAGCGGGAGCATTCTTCAGCCCAAAGGGCATCATGCGGAATTGAAAAATGCCTCACTTTGTTCAGATCGCTGTTAAACATTCTTGTCCTTTCATAACCTGAATCTGGTTAAAGGCGTTGACGAGATCCAGCTTGGAGAACACATGAGATTTCACAATTTCTTGGCATATCATATGCTCCAAAGGTAGGGGGTAGGGATCATGAACTGTCACTTTATTTAGATGTCCATAATCTATGTAGGGATGGAGGAAACCATCAGCTTTTTTGGCAAAGACAATAGGGGATGTGACTGGTGATATCTCCTTAAACAACCATCCTTTTCTCAACATGTCAATTAACCAAGTGTTGAGCGCAACCTCCTCTTCCGCTGTATGGGGGTACAATGGGCAGTTGATATTCACCAACTCCACCATCGTACAAAATCCACAGTAAAATCTAGTGTGAGGAGGCAACTTATCTGCTTTTTCAGAATTGAAAATGCTTTGATAGCGCATTAAACTTTCTGGAAAATTGGACGGTATGCTCACAGGAGAGACAAGGGAAGTGATAGAACTGCAACCTTGGTTCTTCTTAAGAGTGTCAATCAATGGAAATCACCCTCCAGTTGATCATTAACAAACAACAGCACGTTAGACTCCAGGTGGATCCTGACATGTTGTTGGTGCCACCATCCCACTTCTAAACTCACTGAAAAAACCAAGTTTGGCATCGCAGAAATTGATTGCAGAAGCTAAACTGATGTACTGAAAAAGGTACTGGCTGATGAACCACATACAATGTCTGGGAGGCAGAAGACGCCACCATCACCATGGGCCCGCATCCATATCCAGTTCTAATTGTTGGGCCAACTCCACGCTCATGAAATTTCCTGTGGCACTGGTGCATACCAGGGCCTCAAAGGAGACATGGTGGGATCTGATACTAATCTTCATAGGCAATAAAAAATAAGCGAAATTTTGTTTATTGGAAGATTTGGGCATTTTTCGTGTGACTGAGGAAATAGCTGGCAAAATTGGGGGGAAAGTTGGGAGCTTTTTCTGGAGTAAAGATGGGGAGGAAGAGGGCTTGAGAACCAGCTTCCTCTATCTGGGCTTTTACTGATTCATTTATAGGTGAATTGGGATCAGCCAACTCTGATGCAGGAGTAGTAGCGGGCTCATAAGATGGAACTATTCCTGGTTTGATGGTAAATACTACATCCGCATCATTGTTGGGTAATCCTATCATAAAAGTTCCCTTTTGATAGTGGGAAGCATGGCGAGGGAAGGCATTGTTAGTAGTTATGGTGGCACATATTTGATCTACCATTCCTTTTGAGGTGGACCAAACCTCGTGATTAGCAAAAAAATGTATCCAAACCTGATCTAAGGATTGCCTGGAACATATCATTAGAGAGGTCCAGTGTGGGAGCCAATTCACGGAAGGTAGAGATCAAAGAAGCCAAACTAGGGGCTTCAGCCATAGTATAGAGCAATCTGAATAAGTGATCTGAGCATGACACAGGAGGTCTCAAGGCAGCTGATATGATGGCAATCAGTGAAGCAGGAACTCCCGCTTGTGAGGAAGAGCGCAGAAGGCCTCTAACCCAACGATGGGCGTCCCCTTTTACAGCGTCCAGTAAAGCGACCCTTTGTTGAGCATGAGATAACTCAGTGGCGTTGTTAAGGGCAATTGCCAAGCGCATCTGCACCTCAGCAAGGGCATCAAGAACTTTATTTACTATCTCTTGGGATGGAACACGTGAGCTTTCCTCCAGGCTATTAGGAGGGGGAGGGGTAGTAATCCACGCAGCTCAGCTGCCCTGAATAAATTTCTCCAGGGTAGAGCAGATACTACTCCCAAAATCAGCAAGTGACCATATGAACAACAAAAAGAAGACTACTGATTGCAAATTCATTTGGTAGAGGGTGACCACTGCAAAATCCACCTTGAAGAGAAGGGCGACAGTGGCTGGGAACAGTGGTTGGTTAATTATGTCATGGAAACAGCAGAAGAAGTTTAGACTGGCCTGCCGTCGGGATGTGTAAGCACCCAAAAAGCAAGCCAGAATGCCAGAGGCATTGCTGCCCAAATGACGTTGTATGGAGCTGGGCTTTGGGAAACTATAAAATGTTGATACAAGACAATAGTGAAGGGCAACCCAAGTATGAACCAAATTGAGGCCACCCCAGACCCTGGAGGTCTCACTGCAGGGGGCGGTATCACATGGATGGTTTCAATAAGGTCACCAGTAGTCAGAGTTACATTAACAGGGGAGATAAGGGGGTGGATCCATGCCTGAAGATGGTGGATGTACAGCCACAAGATCCCAGTAAATTGTCAGCAAAAGTTCATAATGACAGGGTTAAATTGCCAGAAGTATCTAGCTTGCTGAATCCAATTTATGACGGTGGGGCCATAGTGACCATTAGTACTGGTAGAGCCCATCTGGTATATGGGCCAATGGGCCACCATAGAAAAGCCATTGGGAATGCGGCCAGAAGGATATCAATAAATCAAAATTAATAGTTTTGAGGCAAAATTTTATCGTAAAGGAAAGTAAAAAAAATCAACCAACAATTTTTTCAGTGCAATGTAAATGATTAAATGGTGGTCAATTGATATGGGCACAAGCCATGATTGAGACCCTCAATTTCGACCTAACTGGAAAACTATTTGGGAATGGGGGCAGATAAGTTTACTGGGAACTGATATCAAAGGATTCAGTGGCATACCGAGTTGCTGTCAGTTCAACCTCAAACGCCCAAACTGAGGCTCAACTATTTTTACAATGGTTGGTGTAACGGCGTTTGTCCTGATGAGCAGCAGGAATCCCCCAGGGCCACCCCACGTAGGGGCAGTCCCAATTGGTTGGGAATGGGTTTGGGATGCCCAACCCACCCATGCCCTTTTGCTAAACCATTTGTTTGGTCAAAAGCATTGCATCAGCTGCAACATCCAATTTGCTGGCGGGGAGCTTCAAACCCTTGTCAATGATGTCCAATGCTACTACCTGCACGTTGGGGATCATCCCCAACGATTTTGGGAGGGAGTTAATTTTTGCAATCATGGTGTTAGATGAATTAAAACCTTTGGCAATTATGGCTGATAAATCAGTCTTTGTCCCTTTTTGACTATATGGGATCCAATCATTGGGCATGCTCCCACTTGATTTTGGACTAAATGACTTCATTTTGGCAATCTTGGTGCAAATTTCCCCAATCAGATGTACTAGTTCTGCTGAGGTGAAGGTTGGCACCAGGGGAGGAATTTGAAGAGGAAGGGCTGTTACCCAACACTCATCTACTACGTGGGCAAGGTGTAAGTCCCAGGGATCATCCCCTGGCTGTTGATTGGGCCCTTTTCCCATTCCTGAGTAAAAAGGTATCAAAGAGAGTGGCTGTACCCCTTGTTACCCAGGGCGACCTCACCCACATTTTAGATGAGTGTTGGGTAACAGCTCTTCTGCTTTGAATTCCGCCCCCGGTGCCTACACTCACCTCAGCAGAACTGGTACAGTTAATCGAGAAAATATGCGCCAAGATCGCCAAAATGAAACCAATTGACCCAAAATTGAGTGGGAGTCAGCCTGATAGTCAGATTCCATGTAGTTGGAAAGGGATGAAGACTGCCTCATTGGCTGGAATTGCTAGCAGTTTTGATTTGGCTAATGCTATGATTGAGAAAATCAACCCCCCCTCAAAATCATCAGGCGTCATCCCTGACGGGCAGGTAATAGCATTGGACACCATTAGGAGGGTTCAAAGCTTCCTTCCATCAAATTGGGCATTGCAGTGATGCAATGCTCTTGACTGAACAAATGGCCCAGTGACCAGACATGGGTGGGTTGGGCATCCAGAACCTGTTCCCAACCAAATGGGACCGCCCCTATGTGGGGTGGCCTTAGGGGGATTCCCAATGCTTGTCAGGCCAAACGCCATCGCACCAACCATTGGAAACATATCTGAGCCTTGGTTTAGATGTTCAAGGTTGAATCAATAGTGACTCAGCCTGCCGCCAAATCCTTAATGTCAGTTCCCAGTTAACTTATCTGTTCCCCATTCCCAAACAATTTGCCAGTTAGGTCAAACTTGAGGGACCCAATTCTGGCTTGTTTCCTCTCTGAATTGACCACTATTTAATCAGTTGCATCACACTGAGAAAATTGTTGATCAATTTTTCTTTCCTAAATTTTCCATTAAAAAACCTTTTCAAAAAGCTAGTTTTTTATGTTGAAAATTAAACTGCCTTTTCTGTCAACCCTCACACTCCCCTTGGGGTTAATGGCCATACTTTCATGTATTGTATTATATGCCTGTATGAGATTTTGGCTCACTGGCAGTTATTGAGGAAATTCCTTTCCAGTTCCATATCCGTTGTACCAGCAGCAGTGCCTTGGCATTCTGGTTTACCATTTGGGTGCTTTGGCACCTAGGCTGGCAGGCTGGTCTAATTCTTACTTGCTATTTGCCTGACACAAGGTCACCCTGGGTGATGAGGGGTACTACCACCCTATTTGGTACCTTCTTAGTTGGAAATAGGAAAAGGGCCCAATCTATGCACAGGGGATGTTCCCCAGGACTTACACCTCCCCTTTTTAAATAAAATTTTTAAATATAAGTTTTTAAATATAACTTTAAATGAAAATATTAATTTTAAGGTATTTACTTATATATTGTCATTAGAGAGAAAAATAATTTTAAAAAAAAATTGGAAAAAAGAACCTCCTTTAAAAAAAGCTCTAAAAAGTATGAAATAATTGTGGGATCCACCGACGGATGCCACAAATATTTTCATCAAAGTGAGAATCTTACTTTTTAATAAAAGTGTTAAATAACACTTTGTTAAAGTTTTTATGTTTTTTATTGTTTTAAGTGGGGCAAAACCAAGAAAGGTCCTTTTCTCAATACTAGTTTTTCCTATTTAAACTAGTTCAGATTTTGAGACCATGGGTATTCGAGGCAAAAGCATATAAAGCTGAGTCATCCAAATTAGGAAATATAGGCTTTCAGCCTATCAGATTAAAGATAAATATCTTGAGGCAAAACTGACCCATGTGGTAATGATTTGATGAATTGTATCCAATCACCAGTGAGTAAAATCTTCTCACCTTGGTGGTAGTCAGACTCATGTGGTAATGATTGGTTAATTTGCAACCTATCATCATCGAGTAATATCTTCTCACCTTGGAGGTGATCTAACCCGTGTGGTAACGAACACCCCAAATTTGGCCAAGAAGTTAGAGTAATCCTATTATTAGTTATTACCTTTTTAAGTCATTTTTTGTTATAAACCATATTTTTTTGATGGTTAGGATTCCACCGAGAATCCGCCAAGGTCTTTTTGCCATGGGTACTTATATCATTAATAACCACAATATTATTTGAAGATTGGGCAGGTGATGGGCCAATCATGGTAGCAGATTTGGGGGCACTCGTACCTCCAACATTCTTTTTCTTAAGTTGAGAAGGAGATTGTCTGACAATAATCAAGAAATTAAGCCTACTCAATAAAATCATTTTTAAAGATAGTGCCATATTTTAAACTGAATTATAGAATTTTACTCATAAATATAATCTATATCTTATATCTGTATTAGGTTCAAAGATAAACTATAAGCAACTTAGAATAAATAGTACTGAGTATATAAATTATAAATACCCATTATAAGCCAGTTAAACTATGGTGCCAACTTCAAAAAGGATTTTATTGAGTAGGCTTAATTTCTCAATTATTTCATACTTTTTAGAGCTTTTTTTAAAGGAGGTTCTTTTTCCCAAAATTTTTTTTGAGAAGCTTCCTTTTTTCCCAAAAAAACTTTACCCCCAGCTCTTTTCCCTCAAAAAATTAGTGCATTTTTATTAATGGCTCTTTTTCCTACTTTTTATTAAATATTACTATCTCTATATATTGTTTTTGGCCCCTTACTATTTCTCTATAAAATTAAAACTTATTGTATATCTATTATATATAGTATCTTATAAACAGTAATACTAACAATTCATTTTATTTAATTTAGTTGATTTTATTGGTCAAAATTATGCTAAATTTACTGATCGCCATCTACAGTAATTTATTTTATTGAATTTGGTTGCTTTTATTAGTCAATCTATGTAAATTTATTGATCGCTATCTAAAATAATATATTTTATCAAATTTAGATGAGTTTATTGGTCAAATTATGCAAAAACGATAGCCATCTATAATTATTTAAGCTCATCCCGCTATGAGCTCATACTGACTGAATTTTGAACATACCCCCAGCCATAGGACATAAAGTGCTTCGAAGCTATCGCTTCACCGATGCCGGAATTAAGTTTATCCGGAGTTGTATTATTCTCACAAGTATCCATCGCTTCCGAGCCCATTTTGATATACTTACTAAATTAATGAGTAGATACTTGACCAATACTTACAAAAGTAAAATGGGACCTAATTTGGAGCATCCTCGATTTTTGGAGAAGATGACCATCCAAATTGATCCAGTATTTTCAGTTATGCGCGAACAAACAAAAAAAGAAAAAAACATACATACAGGCAAATTGAGAACCTTCTCCTTTTTCAAAGTCGGTTAAAAATGGCCTATCAATCAATTTTGATACAGTATTAAGGAAGATATTTCATACCGACAAAAAACATCTTTGAGAAATAATATATAGATTGATTAGCGGGTGCTTAAACATGGGCGAAGCCGTTGCTACTTACAAGTTATGACATAAGTGTCAACTTTGATTTTTAAGCTATAAAATTATGGGTCAATTTGGATCAAATAAATCTAGCACTTAATTGCAAGGTCTCAGAGATTTCGTTAATGAGATCAAAAAGAAAGCTTACAAATAAGCTTGCAAATCTGTGGCGTCGGTATCTTATAACTGGCTAATCAGCACCAATCAATTAGATGGGCGGATCAAACCATAATGTATATAAGTCAGATCAATTAAGGTAGAATTGTATTACTCTATTACCTAGCTGTTATTGCGGCTAATCTTAATTTAGGTTTAATAATAAGAGTTCCACTATTACCATGTATATTTCTCAAGTTAATTGCTACAGATAATTGACAATTAGCTTAAAATTGGTATTTCAGACTTCTTGTAATAATGTTTAAAGTGAATTGAAGTCGAAGTAGGCTTTATAAAAAGTTATTGTACATTTAAAATTGAGATAATTTTTGAGAACAATATTGGGCTACCCTAAAAAAGTGTTTTAAAGACAAATATGCAACAAAATCTTTGCATATTTTGTCTCAGTTAAGCCATACTATTTTTTATTGTTATAAAAACGATGATTTAGTGATATTTATGCCAAACCGATTCTGAAATTAAGTAGGCAATCATGATCCATCGGTATGGTTTCAGGTAATCAGATCTAGGCTCAAACTAAATCAATGGGAACTTATATTAAAACCTGCAATTCAAAAGATGAATTGAATTGCTAGCATTAAATTAGTTGAACCCACTTTCAATCTATCCCGCTAATTGATATAACTCATCTATTATTAAAAATTTAGTAGTATCTAGGGTTTAAATTGTCTGATGGGTTGGTTGCTGTTTAGCTCATCTATTGTACAAGGTAATTTAAATCATCTGCATTTTATTATCCGTTATATTTTCCTTTGCATAAGTAGTATGTATCTTCATTCGTAAAGTTAAACGAGTTCTTTTCTCGCTTTTTGTGCATTAACTCGAAGCTTTTGCTGATTAACCTATTTGATTTCATGTTTAGTTTAGTTCCTAGTTCGACTTGTAGCTTTGAAAGTTTGAATAAGAATTTTAAGCTCTTTAATTTCGGGGTCTGGTTTTAGTTGGAACTTTAGGTTAAAATGTTCAGCATTTAGCATCGATAAAGGCTAGTTTTCTTCAGCAGTTGAAAAAAGCTATAGAATTAATCTTTTGGTCGGACGTTTAGTTCTATAATAATTTTTTTGGCTTTGCGATTACTGATATTGGTGCGATTTCAAATATTGTTACGCAAGTTTTTTTACTTGTTGAATAAAGCTACTAATTGACCTACTATTACTTTTAGAAGATAAAAAGTATGCTTCAAAGAGATACTTTTATTCGTAGCGCCAATTTCCCAGTTGACGAGCAAGGTCGGGTTCATCATGTTGGAGTCAAGCCTGGAGATGGTAACAGTGCTTAAAGTGATAATAATTTACCGCTAGTTGCAAACCGGATCCTTACGGTTGGGGATGTCAACCGGGTGATGGAAGATTGCGGAATTTTTTTGATGAGAGCAAACAGGATCTACTAGTTATCACCTCAGATCGTGGGTTCGTTACCATCACTGGAAGATATAACACAAAACCAATTTCGATCATCTCTATTGGGATGGTAGGATAGTTAAATCTGATTTGTGCTTACCTTTAGGGGTCATCTCATGATGGACTTTTTTGTCCGAGAGGTCAGGGCAGTTGTTGATGGTCCATTGTATATTGTCAGGTAGTTTTTTTAAAGTATTTTATGAAACAGAGTTTGATTGTAAATAAATATTGCAGATTTGGCTCCTGTGGCTCGTTGAGAGATGAGGCTTCAGTTGGAGCACTTGCTCTTGCATCGGAGGCTGTTGCCTGTACTAGGAACTTTGATTATTTTCATGAACATTCTTTGGGTGAGCCTTACAAGATTTCTCAACCTATCTCCGGTGACCTCGAATTCCCTAAATTGGTAAATTTATGGTTTTATAAGCTTTTACAGTGATTAGCTTAAGGAACTTGCCAGCCCTGAGGAGAAGTTGTTTGTGGGGTTGAATGTTACAACTGATTCCTTTTATAGCTCTCAGGGTAAACAAAAAAGTCAAAGGGTCTAATTTTTAGGTCGGCAAGCTGGTCATTTTAGGGATGATAATGAGTCCTTAATTGAGACAGTCAAGAAAACTTATCCCAATGTTCTAAGCTTTGAGATGGAGACCTTCCAATTATACCATCTGGCTGCATGCTCAGTTGGAAACTCCATTAGGGCCTATGCTTTGCATATGATCTTTGCTGACCGTGTCAATGATATCTTTATAAATGAGGACCAACGTATTGTTGTTGAGTCTCGTGCTGGAAAATCCATTTTACATGCTCTCTCTAAAGTTTATCTTTGAAGATTTTAATAAATATAATATTAGTTGTTATATTTTTAGTTTTTACAATTGATAGATTAATAGTATATGAACTTAACTTTTATATCCTGTTTAGCTTTACAACCTATTTTTTGTTACCGTATAGATTATAAACTAAGTTATCAAAAGTTCTTTCTTGATATTTATTCTATTGATGATATTCATAAGAGCTGGTGATTAAAATGCTAATAGCATTAGTCTAAAATATGTACTTTCTTTTTAGCTTAATAAAATCTGTGCCGCTGGTCCTTAGCTTAGTTCAATTTAAGTAATTGTCTGTATACTATATTATCTTTGCTTTAAAATAGATATATGTTTATTTCTCTATAACTTTTTGACTATTACTTAGATTTTGATACAGCTTTACTATTTACTGAACACTTTCTGAAGGGCTAGATTATTTTAAATGATATATAGCATCTAGAAATAAACTAAAAGGTAATGATGAGCTCTACTTTAACTTAGAATAGATCTATTTTATTAGTTGTATATAAGATTAATATAAAGCTCTGCAAATAGGCTTGCTCAGATAAGAATAAATTTAACACCAGGAAAAATTATAGATAATAAAATCTATCCAAAGTTATTTGATAGTTAAAGCTAGAACTAAGCTTAAGTCATTAAAGTATATAGAGTTGATAATTATTTTATAAATTACTTCGTATTTATATTCATTTAATGTTAATTAATTTTTAGATATAAATTTATATAATAAAGCCATAAACTATGATACTTTTATAGGATTTATTCATATTTTATTTTGCAAGCTGAGCTGCTGGCAGATCTTCTAAAACTATTATACTGAGCAGTTATAAAATCAGCAATATAGTTAATAACTGCCATAAATGTTACACAGGGTCAAGCTCACTGAGCAACGGATGGATGATATGGAGATTGTTGGTCCCCAAAATAAACTTGGTAGGTATTTTAAGAACACAAAGCAATTGCCCAGTGACAACACTTTACTTAATAAAATATATATGATGAGGAGCCTCTACTGTTGACTCTCCTTTTCCTTAATATCCACTCTCTTTCTTCTAATCAAATAACCCCCTTCCTTCACTTCACATACTGCTCATATCTTGTTTTTGGTTGGTTTTGGCCCTTAGGCTTAATTACTCCCTATTTACTACAATTATATAAGTTTCTCCTCATTATCGATGCTCTGGCAAAAGTCACTCTTATTTGCTGAGGTCAACTTGCTTGGCATCATCTCATCCTAAATCAATTGATAATAATTACTTAGACCCAATCTCAACGGATAACCAATGATCTGCCAGTAATTATTTGGGCTTATCATCCTGCCATATAAATTTTATGACATGAGCAATCTCTAAACCTACTAAAACTGTTATTAGGATAATCAAAAAATTATGAGTTGAAAAAAACTCTGTAATTTAAGAAATTCAAGCTGATTCCAAACTCTAATCTAGTCCAATTGATTAGCTCTGTATATAGTAAGTTTATAGGTTTGGTAATGATACAAGTGGCTCATTTTAATTCTCATAAGCCTAATTTTATATCACACTGTATTAGACCTGTATTGCATTTACTTTCCAAAAATATTATGTATAACTATCATAATCTTACAGATTTGCGTCAACTTATATATTATAAGTAAATCAAGCTAGCTATAGGGATATTAGGCTTACATAGAGTTTATTTAACTAGCTAGTTTAATTTTTACAATCTTAAGCTTCATTAATTTACCAATTTGTGTTACATGGTACCCTAGTAGAATTTTGAACTCTTAAGTTCAGGCCCAACTTTCTTTCCTTATCCAGAGTCCTAAGTTCATTTCATATTATGCATTTAATCAGAGGTATTATATTTGCAGGATATGTTTCTCTTATGTGTATTAGTATGCATCTTTACCCCTGATTAACTGCCTAGTGATCAACTTATCACTTCAGAGATTCAGTAATAAAACAAAGAGATACACTCTGTTGGTATACATGGTACAAGTGGTAATGGTGTTATCTGTGACTACATGCCAAACTAAATTTGTCTTTGATGACCAACTTGCTAGGCTTTGTGAAGTTCACATCAAGGCTTATGCTTTTATTATACTATCTTAATATTGGTCTGTCTCACATGAGACAGCTCATAGGATTCGCTAATCACTCTAATATTAGAAGGCAGTCTAATATTATTGCTTGAAGCAACAAACTTTATCAGCCTAGCCTTAGATACAACTAAATAATTGTCGCACAACTATAGCAGATCAACAAAAACAAATATAAGAGAACGTTAATTCTACAATGTAATGATGGGACAAGTTATTACTCTGTAACCAACTAGCAGTGATACCTATAGCAAATTATATTACTTTTCTATACTGAAGCTGAGTTTGCATCAGGAAAGAAGATTACATTAATTGTTAACTATAGAATCATATGGCCAACTAACTAAAGGAAAAGGCACAACAATGTTTTGCTAAGGTCAACTTTAAATCAGACTAATAAAAAATATATCCCTAATTTATTAAGAACTATTCACTCTTGTCATATTTAGAAAAAAAGAAGAGGTATACCAACAACTACATGAACTACAACTTTAAGGTGATTTATGGAAGCTTACTGCAGTAGCTTCACTAAGATAAACAGCAGCTAGACTGGACAACGCAGAAGCCTGATATAAATCTATAAAAGTTAAAATTTATTACAGGAATCTTTGCATAGCATCTGCTGCCAGAGCCTTAATTGAGCTAGCACAATTGTTTGAAGAGGAGGCACAAGTTTTAAAATTTTTTACATAGGAAGACAAGTAGCTTTGGTGGAGTAAAGATTTCATACAATTGATGTGCTAAAGAAAGACTTGGATTCCATCACATACTTCAATACTTACAATAGAATTCAGAGTCAGCAAAGCATTTCCATTCTGATGATACACAAATAAGAACCATGAATGGACAAGTGCAGAAAGTATTGGCCAATAAACATTGTTTCTGCTTTGACCAGTAATCTGATTTCTGAAAGCAACCTTGATTACACTTCAAATATGGTGTCAAACTGCCAGGGTTGGCAAGGTGGGGATTGTTCTATCCATTGGTGTTTCCATTTGGGTAGGATTCCAAACTCAGTTGGATACTCACCTAACACCATTCAGCAACAATGGTCTTGTTGGGTTCAGTCCCAGATGTTCCACTTTGGATAGCATCTGCCAAATCTTTATTTCCATTTCCTCTCTGATTGAGGAAATTGGATTAAGTACTGGGTAAATCTGCCCTCCTTGGTTTACTTTTTGGGCCATACTCTTGATACTTTTGAGTGTGTACTTGGTACTGAGGAGTGGCAATTAATTCATCAGGTTTAATCCCAACAGAGTCTTCCCAAGATGTAACTGCAGATTGTCATTTTCATTTTAATCATAGTTTGGATGGATTAAGCTGAGCGTTTGGTCATTCTGTTCACTTTGAGATTCCTGATAGTCATTTTGTTAGATTGGGGACACCTTGAAAAACCCGTAGGGTATGGCTCCCAAGGGTTTTTAAACTGAGAGAGGCAATAGCTGAGACAAGCAATGCAATGGTCGCCTTCATTACTGATACAAATAGGTGTAGACCCTCCATCAGCTGGGGTGGTTCCTTGGGGATTTCAGACTAGTTGAAACTTAAAAAATATTCAAAGAAATTTAGCAAATTTAAAGGTTTTTAAGAATAGCACAAGATAACCCAGCAATCTCCCATCAGCAGAGCACTGTGTTTTAATATCAAAGTGAAGTGAGGGGCAGGGACTTGAGAACAATTCTTAGAAATGGGTGCAAAAATCTCTCTAAAAACATCAGAACTTTTGCATCATGGCTTAGCTTTCACTTTGTGGGCTAAATTTGCAGTTCCTGTTGCCAAATTTTTGCTTCCATTGGGGTTCCAGCATGCCAGCTATCTCACAATTTTCCTAACAAGATTTCTTTCCCCTTGGAGGGATCATTGTCAGATAAATTTTGGGGCTGACGTTCCTGTCAGGACTTTGGTTTTAATCCACCCAATTATGCTCACATTTCATCACAAATTGTTGTAATTTTCATACATAGGAATTGGCTAAATCAAATATTTTGGTGAAATCCTCCCCTTCTGTTCTTTAACTTGTCATAAAATTGAGACAAAGGGCCTTGGCAGAAACCCACCACTCATCAATGGTGTTCCCTAATTTCACTAATTTTTCTAATGAGAAGTCTCAAGACGTTCCCTTCTTCAAAAGAAAGGGGTGAATCAAGTGATCTAGTTTTAAGGGGGCAGCTGGGATCCTTACAAAAAAGACCACAACTTGTTGTTACTGGAAAAGGAAGCTTTTATGGAAAAATGTGTACTATAAAAAAGAAAAGGGATAAGTTCAGTTAGATCCTAAAGAAAAATGTTGCTGAGTTCAGGATGGAAGTTGCACTGACTGTGAAAACAGGGTGCTTGGTGACATTTTGTACCAAACCCCCTCAAAAAGAATTTATAAACCCTTTTATTACTAATATTGGTTGTAAATTTTAAATTTTACTTGAGGAAGGCTGACCATGAGACGGACACTTCTGGTAAACATTAACAACATACCACCAAGAAACTATAAGGGCACCACAGAGGAGCTGAAGCTACCTCCTGTTGCCAGCAGGACTACCAGTGGAAGGAAGAGGGAGAGTGTCATGTGAGGCATGTGCCAAAACCAAACATGAGTAAGGAAAGGGTCTGATTAGAGGAACAGATGGGGAACCAGGATGACACCAACTGGCAGAGGTGGGATGGCAGGTGGGTAAACAACCAATCATGAAAGCGATCTGTAAGGTGAGAGTGGAAGTAACACACATCTTCATGGTTGGTGGAGGTAGTGCCAGAAAAGTGCGTCAAGGACAATTGTGTGGATTGGCTATAATTATATTGCAACAATTAGGGTGTGAAGAGAAGTGTGGATAGGGGAGGTCATATAAAAGGTGAAGATTTACTTAGACAGGCTGAAATCCTGTACTCGTTCATGGCAAAAGAGGAGCATAACATCCTGCCAGATTGCCTGTGATGTTGGGCAATCTTCCAAGTGATGGACTAATGACCTTTATTGACCACACACAATGCATGGAGACTGAGAGGCATGGACCACTCAGCAGTCCGGTACACCTTTTTCAGGCATCTCCACACATGGGCGCAAATCTGGAGTTGTAACAGAGGATGGTGTGTGCAATGCCAAATGTCCTTTTGGGTCTTTAGAAAATATGGGATGTCCATCTTGTCAAGGTAGTCAACATGGGCAATGAGGGGGGGACATTGGGGTACCAGGTTGTTTAAAATTGACTTGCACACAGACTTCTTGCATGAAACGGGGAGTATGGTGACCCCTCTGGGCTGTGTGTCCACTGATGCTGATTCTCCACTCAGCGCTCCACATGAAGAGGAGATTTCATTTGAAGTAGGGTGACATCCCATGCAGGCCTGTGGCAGAGAGATGAGATGCTAGATAGTTAAGCAGAGAATAAGATTTGTTAGTAATTTGGAGGCAGAGGGCGCAGGAAAAGTTGGAGTGGTCTGTGCATGACCAGTGCTGGTCTGAGAGTGTGGGGTTGGTGACTTCAGCAATCTAGGTTTAAGTATTTGGCGGCATAGGCCTTGAAGTTGAGCAGGCCCATATCACCCCTTTGGCAAATACCAAACATGACATCCAGGTACACAAGGAGGGCGTCCTAAACAAAGCCACCCTTGTAGAAGGGCATATAAAAAGGTGAAGAAAGAGGGGGAAAGGCAATGGCATAGGCCACAAACCAGACTTTTGATAAAAGCATAGAGTTGGTGAGCACAGCATGGCCTGTGAGGGTAGTCTGGTAGGCTCTGAGGGAAGCAATGCGCTTTGTGACATTGTCTAGGATGTGGTGCTTCATTATTGATGAGACAAACCCTCCCGCCTTCAGACACACTCCCAAATGGTGCACCAGACTAGCAGTGGGTCTTAGCACAAAAGGGAGCACAAGTGGGGCAGTATGGGGTGATTAGGCAAGTAAACCAGAGAGCTAGCTGCCAAAGCAGGCTGACTATGGAGCGCAGGTGACCAGTAGGATTGGTACCAGCCAAGGAGAATGATTTTGGTTTTCAAGCATTAAGGGTGGAGTTACTGACCCTGGAGTAATCCTGGATAGTCGCCTCCAGAAAGTGTGCATCATGGTTGTTAGACACCCCAAACACACAATTGTCAGCAAATGCCAGCATCCTAACAGGTGCTTGGCCTTGCACATGGACACCAGCAAGGCGTGCAAGCACATTGCATAAAAGTGGGTTAAGGCTGAAGTTGTATAAGAATGGACTTAAGGGTTTCCCTTGGCGGAAACCCCTTTGGGGGTGACCACATCAGTGAGTAAACCAGGTCCACGCACAGCCATTGTGGCAGACTCTGTGAGCAACATCACCCAATTTAATAACTGGTGGGGGAGGTGGAATTTGTGGAGGCAGGCTTTGAGGCAATCCCAGTTGACCCTTTCATAGGCTTTTTGTTGTCTAAGAAAACAAGCGCTCCAGTAGCCAGAGATTGGCAGACATTGGCTACGATGTGGATGTTGTCCCATATTGACCGCTTGGGAATGAAACTGAACTGTTCAGAGGAGATTACTTCAGAAGCAACTTCCCCTAGATGGTTGGCCATGATTTAGTGAAGAGCTTATTATCTGTAATAGTAAGTGATATGGAGCGCCAGTTCTCTAAGTCCAGCTTATCCCCTTCCTTATACAGCGTTATCATGTATGCCTCCTGGTTTACAGGGAGGAGCGTTTCTAAAAGTCATTTGTTCATTGAGGAAAGCATTAGCGATGAGAAATGATTAAAATATTTCTTGTAGAATTCATACGGAATCCCATATGGACCTGGGCACTTCCTGTGTGATGCACCGCAAATGGCATACCAGAGTTTGACATGAGTAATTAAATTTATTAAATTTGGGTAGTGGGAAACAGTGCGAATTTATGCACCATTATAAACTCATCAGTTGTGGCAGGTTCAACTGGTTTGGACTTATACAACTTGGAGTAAAAGTTTCAAACTTCGACTGCCATGTCAGCTGGAGTGTCTACAATAGAGTTGTCTGGATGCCTCACCTGTGTGCAGGCCAAGCTCTATCACAGTGTGAAGAATTAGTGGAAAAAATAGGCGGAGCAAATGTCACCTGTCATTATATTTTTGCCTTGAACAGAACATAAATGTGATGTTTGTGTTGTCTTACCAGTGCGTTGAGATGATCAGATACTCTGCCCACTTATGACCCCAATCCAGGCTGTACCCAGCAGCAGGGACATCAAACTCCAGATGGTCCACTTCCACTAGCGTGCGCTTAATGTCCGTGAGGTAGCCTGAAAGCGTCATAATAAATATGGCATGCCTGAAGGATAATGTTTGCTTTGAATGCTGACTAGGTGAAAAGTGGATCAGAACAGAATGGTGTGGCAAACTCTGATGCTGAAGTTTTAGTGTCCACCCATGATGAAAACATGGGCGACGTGATCTCAGCTGGTCAAAGTCTGCACCATTTCAGCGCCTGTGCCACTGGGCTTGATAAAGTAAAGGATATCAACACCATCCTATAGTTGAAGAAATCATTTTCGTTATTGTAAAGTGCACAATCTGGGGTCAAAAGTTCAATGGGGAAAGAATGAAGTCAATGAAGGACATAGACCTCAGTTGACCATTGCGCACATGGGGATGGGACATGTTGGGTAGCAACAGCGCATGCTTGGGGAGGGTATCAAAAAGCCTAAGGTGGCTTTTAGGACGCAGAGTTTGATGTGCCCCTATGGGGTGATAGGTGTTGAAGGCCAGCAGTTCGGGTTGCCCACCACAAAGGGGTCAGGAGGAAGTGAGAGGGAAGTTATGGCTGAGAGGAAATCCTGGTGAACTCGTTCACAGGTTGGGGCATATACATTAACTATAGTGTGCGTTTCATTGTCCCATGAAAAGGACATGACTAGCACATGACCATCAATATACAAATTTTTTTATATAAATTTAAAACTACGGGATGCACATATAAGCACCCCACAGTGTGGTGACTAAAAAGAAAGGGAGGGGAGGAGCATGGTTGCCCATGTGTCCTCAACATGTGGACAGGGGGATTCCTGAATATCCAGGATGTCCACAGGTAAATTATTTTTTAAACTCAATTTTCTATCCTGGGACAGTGAGGCCTTGAGTCCAGCGATGTTCAACGTCCTTATTGTGAAGGAGACCCTTAACATACCTTAGGTGCAATGGGAAGGGCCCCTCTTCCCTTCCTTTGTTTCTTTTTTAAAATGCACTAAGGAAGCTCGTTTGTTGGCAGAAATTGAGTCATAGTTGTCCTTAGGGACAATTTCAATTTTGTTGGTAGGTTTATCTTGTTTTAATTTTGACTTCAACTGATTTTTTGCATTGAGGTGCTTCTGCGGTGCACCTTTGTGAGTCAATTTATAATTGGGGGAGATTGAGTTGATAGAGTCAGTTTCAATTGATGCATAGTAACTTTTCATGGGCAGTTCAACTCAAAATCCTATTCCACAGGTTGGTAGAACAATTTGATTGGTGAGTGAATTCTCAAGCTACTTCAGCCATGAATGACTCAATGTCAGCTTGGGTCTAAGCAGTGGAATCACAAACGCTGCCAAAGCCGCTTCCTTGGCTGCTTCTCTATGGACCTATTTAGCCTTTTTGAGCTCTTGTGGGGACACAGGTTTAACCTGAATATAACACCCCTGCGCACACCACAGGAAGGTAGCTTCAGTGTCATAGAAGGTTTATAATAAGATTTGGCTCTTCTCATTGCATCTGGGAGAATTTTTTGCTTTGTGACGCCCTCTTTGGAAGGGCAGGTGTGTGCCTTATGTTCAAAAGCATGACAATAGGTGCAGATAGTGGGTATGCTATCCACCATAACGTGGGACAGGCAGGATATTTCCTGTCAATATTGATAACTGCAGCGTGTGGAATTTGGATTGAGTCTTCTGCAATGACAGCAGATGAGGTGATCATTGCATTTTCTTTGCCTGTGCTAAGCTCTGGCATAAGTGTGAAGTGCTGCATTTCAAAAAGAGTGTTTTATCATAACTTTTTAATCCATCCAAGAGATATCATTCTAGTACTGCACATCTCATCATTGTGGGGAAAAAGTCAAAAGTGACAAAAATCTGGTTAGATTTGGTCCAACGCGTGTGCTTCATTTTGACCACCTGTTGACCATCTTGGAGATCAACCATCACGCGCACCTGTGCAGCTTCATCCGCTGCTTGCACAGTTTCAAACCCTAGGCCTAACCAACCCTGGTTCATATAATGAGTTGTGATGTACATGACAGATGGGAAGTGTTTGTGCACAGCACCACAAAATACCTCCCAAAGTGCCTTTAAATTAATATCCAAAAAAATTTAAATCCCATGCTCCACTGATGACAGGGGCTGGGAATGCGGAGTTTTAATGTATTGGTTGCATTTTGCTTACCAAGCTAAAATCTCCAATGAGATACTCATCACCGTTTTCTTAGTTTTGTCTTGGCCACCAGTTTCACCAGAGCGTTTTCTAATTTTGGACAGTGCTGAAAATGACCCTGTGCCCTTTACCACACTTTTTTAAACTTTACCCAACGTTGGGTGAAAACTTATCTCCTCGTAGAGATTATCAAACTTATCAGTCTTAAATAAAATTGGTTACAATAAGTGATTGCAAAGAGAAAAAACTAATATTGGCTGTAGATTTTGATAATAAGCACTATTAATCTATCACCATGGTTTTTATGCAACAAAAATCATATAATAAAATATTGATTATATAGGATCTCCTTATTATAAAACTAAGGTCAACTATAGGAACCTAAATCTATTAAAAGAACTGGGTGGGCAGCTTCACTCTAAGGTTATGCTTAGGTAGTATAAAACTATACTTCAATTTGTTATAATATACAACTTTACTTTTAAGTACCTTTGGAGTTAGCAACTTAATAAAAATTTCTTATTAGTAAAGCAGTAAACCTTTCCCATGGTAATTGGGATTTCCAAGAAGCAAGACTGGTGTAATCTGAGCTATAAAATTATTAGTTTCCTGACAAGGGATTAAAAACTATAAATTATACATTCCAGGATGGGCACCTCACATAGTTTAGTGAAAACAAATTAAAACAAGCTTGGACAGATGTAAGAAGAGATTTTTTAAATTTGTAAGGTTATAAATATGTCTTGTGAAGAGAGCATTGTAAGTTTTTAACCCTCAGTTATGATTGTGAATGTCAGAAATTTGACTTTGGGCTCTGCTAGTTGTCAGGCTAACCAGTATGAAGACTGGTCAGCCCTTGCCGTTTTACCTTAGGCGTTGGGGCTAGCAGCACCAGACAACCCCTTGGCATGTCACCCACGCCATTTTGGGGATCCCCTAGTCTAAACCCTAACTAACAAAATAAATTATAAACTTATAACAAAAGGTAGATTAGAAAAAGGGAGATATTTATTGAGAAGGAAGCGCCAGGTATTTATACTATTTACAAAAGGGCTACTGCGCCCATCGCCGACCTATCAGCTCTTCCACTGGTTCTTCCAGACAACCACTTCTCTTCTTCTATTTCTTCTTCTTCTACTTTATCTCTTCCCAGGCGTTGACCCTCTTGCTCCATCCTTCCCAATGTCCAAATTAGTTTTGGTTCATCCTCAGCCTTAAGTCGCCAGTGAGCCATATAAATAATTAACCTAAATAAATGTCAAATTTGGATTTGACCTTTAAATTGATAATAATGCGCCAGAAACAACTTCAGTTGCTCAATTTGACTCAAAATATCTTGGCATCTTGCTGACATCTATTCTTGTCTTATCTTGATAATAAATGAGGCACCGAAAACAACCTTGGCCACCTCAAACTCATAATTGTTGGATCCACTGGCATTGGATAATCAGTACAGCAAATTCATGGATAAGTGAGACATCAGCTTTCCACCAGAAATCCCACAATGGAGCATGAATGGCGTTGGCGTTGACCACTTATTCTGCTGACAGATTGGATCATCCTTGGCTATTAGTTGCTGGTGATCCTTCTACTAATTTGGGGCCACTGATTGGCCCCACTCTAACCTAAATACCAAACTCAGCGGAATACTAATTTTGGCTCAACCCAATTTGGGGAGCAACTAACCAGCAATCACATTAAATCACACAAAATCCAGTCAACAAACCATTCCGCTGGGATTGGCTATATCATTCCAAATAATGTTAAATCATTGGATGATTCCATCTGGTTAAAATCATGACAGTGACATTGAGATTGGTTTTCTGCCAGGAATGACACCAAGTTAAAGAAAAGCATACCCTACTTCCTAACACTGGGGAGCAAAACAAAGAAGTACTTAAAAAACTTTTATATGAGCTATAGAGGTAATAATTATCTTTCTTAGCCCCAAAACTTTATTAAAAATGGGTGGGACTCATATCATGCTTAGACTAGTCCAAATAAACTCAATGACTATGAAAAATATGTTCAACCTCATTGATGGAGCAACTGGTATATTTTTAAAATAAGAGCAAGATTACTAAGATATAAATAAAAATAATTGCAGTCAAGTACACAACGTAGAAAGATATGAATAATAAATGATAGTCAAAGACTTCTTTCACTATATGAATGCTAAGTACAGCCATTTTAAATACACATTGCTCCAGAGGTTTTCTAGCCCTGAAGTGCAAAGTTCTTTTTCCAACATAGTAAATTGTAGTTATCTTTACTGACAATAAAATCAGATACTAAAAATAAGGTGAGACATGCAAGACATGTAAATGCAGTATTAAACTTGAATGACTAGCATCCATATGCCAATGAGGAGAATCAATTAACTATAAGCAAAATCAAGCATTTAGGATAAACTACAGAGAGGAAATTTTGCAATATCCTAGAATTATCTATGCATAGTAAACTAAGACTTATAAAATATAATATGTGCTTTTCACTGATGGGGCCATGAGGCTACAGAGGATCATTCCTTGACTTCTGGAATGGGCAGAGTCCAGTCCCAATTGATGGAGTTACAGGCAACTTACCCGCCATTGATGGAATTGGATGACCCCTTTTTATAACTTTAATCAACCAAGAAATTTGTTAAGTACTCAGGATGATTTCATGTAAAATAATTTGATACCTGATGCTCAAGAATATTTTTTAATGAAGATAACTAAGCCACCAAGATTGACTGTGATTTTGTCCCCATTTTATATCTTTTTTTTTTGGGGGGGGGCAAAATAATTTACAATTCACTGATGATAAAGAGATGACACATCCAAATTACCTTTTTGAGATAAAGCAAACCTCTTGATTGAATATTAATAAAATTGGCAAGCACCCAAATTGAGAGGTGCTCAGAGGCCTGATGCAAGGCACCAAAGGCGCGCCATCACACAAACCTTAATTCAATAAGAATATTATCAAATTGGTCAACAAATCAATAGCCTGAGGTGAAGCTAAAGCTCACTACCCAGAAGTGGTGACTGAAGAAAGGGCCCCTGGACATCCAGATTCAGGGGTAATCACTGCAAGGAGGAGCTCACAGATACAAGAATTAGAACAATTGGATGAAGTAACCAAAGTGACAATCAGACGCCATCTCACTAGGGGATCATGACAACTCAATATTGCTACCCCAATTCCCAATATACCTTTAATTTTCATTCATTTTTATCTTTATTTCCACCAAAAGTATAAAAAACCTTCACTTTTTATAAAACCTTTCCACTAGACTCAATTTATTATTTTTTAACTCATATTATTTAAGTAATATAATTACCACTTACCAGTCTGGGTTTAGTGATTGAGCATAATATAATAAACATTTTAAGAACTGCTATGTTTGAATAGGGCACTAATTTACGTGGATAACTTGGAGCCAAGCTGACAAAGTAGAGGTTGTATAGGATTCTGTTGTTTCTTGAGGGCCAACTTAAAGAGAACATTTCAGAGAGTGAAAACAAGATTTTTCCATGGGCATGAGTAGTTTAACTAAGAAAAAATGCTGCATTGGGGAGCATCAGTAGAGAAATTTTCAATGAGTACGATCATGCCCTTCCCAACAGTTGTCTGGTTCCTAATATATGTGGAACAGATCCCCTGAGCAGCAATTTGGCCTCACAAGTTAAGTGATCAGGGGCAGAGCTCTTCCTGTGGTGCTCACTACATGATGGCATTATCAGGCCCAAGTGAAGATAATGAAATTCCTCATTTGCACTTCATTGAAAAAGATATGGAAGTGTATCATCGAGAAGATTCCTCTGAACTCCAGCGAGGGAGGAGGGAACCATCCATTCAGAGCTCCATACCCTTGAACTCTAAAATGTCTGATCTATGAAACAAGCTTGAGCGCGTTAAGGAGACCACAAGAAGAGCACAAATCACCTCCCATCCAATAGTGGGAGTACTTTCACCCAAAGTGAAACTTGAAAATGTCATTAAGGATCTTGAGGATCAAATTTTATTATTTGAAAAAGAGAATAGAGTAAACATTTGCATTCTGAATTATTATACTGAGCTCGTAGAACAGCACAATAACATGTTGTTTAATATGAACAAGAGCAAAGATGAGTTGAAGGCTCAACTGCACACCATACCAGAACCTATTCTTTTAAATTTAAATTTATTGTGGGGAAGGCTGACCATGGGACGGAAACTTCCGAATATGACTCAGACGAGACAAAACTCAGTACCAGGTGAGGCACCCCAGAGAAGCGATGCTATCTCTTGTTGCCAGCGGGAACGCCACTTATGGGAAGGGGGAGGGAACGTGTGTAGGGGGCGTAGCCACTATTGAGCACGTGTGGAGGAAGGGGTCTGATTTGATGAACCAGACTGGGAACCAGGAGGAGACCAGCTGCCGGCGACGTGGTGGGAGATATCCAAACATCCACGCTTGAAAGTGATCCACCAAATGAGACCGGAATCTGTGGACAGCTTCAGGGAGGGTGGGGATGGATCTGGCGATGGCATCCAAGACAATCGTGTGGATAGTCCACATGGCGATTGCAACCACCAGAGCACGAAGGGAGGGTGGGAGGGAGGCCATTGATGAAGCAAACATATCTCTTGACAGACTGAAGGGATGTGTTTGATCCTGGCCTAGCAGACGTTGGACTTCGCGCCATATTACCTTAGAGGTGGGGCACTTCTCCAGGCGGTGAAACAGCGTTCCATACTGGCCACACATGACACAGGATGAGTGTAAAGCATTAGAGCGCTCAGCTGTACGATACACCCGCCTCAGGCAGTGCCACACATGGGAACGGACTTGAGGCTGCAACAGAGGATGGTGTGCGTATTTCCAGATAGTCTTTTGGGTCTCAGTGGAATAGGAGATGGTCATCATGTCCAGGTAGTCCACCCTGGATAGGACTTGGGGTCGAATGGGGATCACGCCATCATGGATGGGTAGCCCCTGTACCTCTTGTGTGAACTGAGGAGAGGGGCGGCCTCTTCAGGTTGTATGTCCACTAATACGAATTCTCCACTCTGCACTTCACATGGAGAGTAGGATTCGTTTGTAGTGGGTTTTGATCCCGTGAGGACCTGTGGCTGATGTGTGTGATGCGAGGTATTTCATCAGGGAGTGGGGGTTTGATGGATTGTTGAGGCCCAAGGCCCGGGAGAAGTTGGAGCGGGCCGTGCGGGACCAGTGTTGGGATGGGAGTGTGAGAGCAGTGACGGCCGCAATCCAGGTGCCTAGGATCTTGGCGGCATGGGCTTTGAAGTCAAGTAGGCCCATGCCACCATGATGATGAGGGCCAAACATGACTTCTAGCCGTACTGGTGGAGGGCGGCCTGACCAAAGCCATCCTTGTAGCAAAGCATACAGGGATTTGAAGAAGCTTGGGGAGAAGGGGATGGCGTGGGCTCCAAACCAGACTTTGGATAGGAGCATAGAGTTAGCAAGAACAACCCTGCCAGTGAGGGTAGTAGGGTGGGCTCTGAGAGAGGCGATTCGCTTTATCACGTTGTTCAGTATATGGCCCTCCATTACTGCTGACGCGTATCCTCCTGCCTCCAACCACACGCCCAGATGGCATACCGGTCCTATGGTAGGTCGCGGCACAAAGGGGAGCACCAGTGGAGCGGTGTGTTTTGAGTTAGTAAGGCGTGGACTTGGGTGAGCAGCTGGGCTGGGTTGGGAACTACTTGCTGGGGCCCAGCAGTTCTGAAACCAACCAAGGAGGATGATTTTGGTTTTGGAGGCGTTCAGTGCCGCGTTGCTTACCCAGGAATATTCCTGGATGAGGGCTTCAAGCGCGCGTGCATCTTTATTATTAGACCCCCACCATGCAATCATCTGAAAATGCCATCATCTTGACTGGGGTTTGGCCTGGCACATGGACCCCAGTGAGTTGGGCATTCACATTTCGCAGTAGTGGGTCAAGGCTGAAGTTGTATAAGAGTGGGCTCAGGGGGTCCCCTTGTCACAGGCCCCTTTGAGGGCAGACTACTTCCGTTAGGAAACCTGGGCCACGCACAGCCTTTGCTGCAGATTCCGTGAGCAGCATCACCCAGTTAATGAAGCGGGGAGGTAGGCGGAATTGTTGGAGGCAGGCCCTAAGGTATTCCCAGTTTACTCTATCATAGGCCTTTTGTTGGTCCAAGAATACAAGTGCCCCAGAGGCTGTGGACTGACACACATTAGCCACAGAGTGCACGTTATCCCAAATCGACCTTCTGGGGATGAAACCAAATTGTTCTGGAGAGATGGTGGCAGATGCTACAGTCCCTAAACGGTTAGCCATGATTTTTGTTAAAATTTTGGTGTCTGTGTTTGTTAGAGAAATGGGGCGCCAGTTGGCTAAGTCTAGCCTATCCCCTTTCTTGAAGAGTGTGACTGTAAAAGCCTCATGTCCTCCTGGTAGGAGGCGCATTTCCAACAGGCTTTGGTTGAGTGAGGCTAGCAGCAATGGGGATATGTATTTAAAATATTTTTTGTAGAACTCATATGGAATGCCATCTGGGCCTGGGCATTTTCAGTTTGGCGCACCGCAAATGGTAGTCCATAATTCGTTTGAAGTAATTAAATTCATTATTTCTGAGTATTGGAAACCGGTGCGGATATGAGCTCTGTCGAGAAATTCCGCCATTTCGGCCGGCTGAATTGGTTCAGCTCAGTATAACTCGGAGTAATATCTTTGCATTTCGATTGCCACTTT
Source organism: Massospora cicadina (assembly GCA_022478985.1). Classification (NCBI taxonomy): domain Eukaryota; kingdom Fungi; phylum Entomophthoromycota; class Entomophthoromycetes; order Entomophthorales; family Entomophthoraceae; genus Massospora; species Massospora cicadina. Next base: position 101,547 of record JAKSZP010004109.1, read on the forward strand.
GGCTGGTGTGTCCACGATAGAATTATCTGATCTTCGCACCTGTGTGCAGGCCACACTCTGGCATGGTGCAAAAAGTTTTTTGAAGAAGTATGCGGTGCACTTGTCACCTTTAGTGATGCGTGTGGCCCTGTATTGGACACAAACCCAATGTTTGTGTTGCCTTTCAAGTGCGTTGAGGTGGGCTGCTGCCTCCGCCCACTTCTGGCCCCATGCAGGGCTATATCCTGAGGCTGGAATGTTGGACTCCAAGTGGGCCAATTCTGCCAGCGCACGCGATATAACTGCCGATGTGGCTCGTGAGCGTCTGGATGAGAGATGGCGATAGTGGCGGATGGTGTCTTTTTTAAAAGTTGCCCATGTGGAAATGGGGTCCGCGCAAAATGGTGCAACAAACAATTTTGCCAAAGTTGCCTCTTCCACCCACATGGAAAATCCTGGCGACGCAAGCTCTGGGGGCAGATTTTGCACCAATGTGGGGCCTTTGCAACTGTGATGGGTAAGTGGTATGTTATCGAGACCAGTTGGTGGTCGGAGAATTCAATTTTCATTGTTTTGAAGTGGGAGATGTGGGGTTGGAATTTCGCCAGCGCTAGAATAAGGTCAATGCGGGTCATGGACCTTAATTGGCCATTGTGGATTTGGGGACACGTCATGTTTTCGAGCAGTGGGGCATGTCACGGCAGCGCATCCATTAACCCAAGGGTGGCTTTTAGAACGCATAGTTCTACGTGACCCTGTGGGGCGTGGGGTGAGGGCGGCCACCGGTCCATTGAAGAGAGGTTAGCCAACAGTTCATGTCACTGATTAGGAAAGAATCGGGGGGTAGCGGGAGGGATTTGACCGATGAGAAAAATTCCTGACGCTCTTGTGCACCATTTGGGGTGTAAATGTTGACGATTGTGTGTGCAACATTGGCCCATGAGAAGGTGACAATGAGCACTCGGTCATTTAGGAATGTTTCTGAAGATGTAAATTTGAAAAAATTGTTTTTCCGAATTAGCACCCCACAGTGCTTCGACCAAAAGGATAGGGATGGTAGGAGCATTGTTTTCCAAGCATCCTCGGAACCTCATGGACAGTGGGTTTCCTGGATGGCCAGGATATCCACAGGTAAATTATTTTGTAAAAAACTCAGTTTCCTAGCCCAGGATGGGGAGGCCTTGAGTCCAGCGATATTCAGCATCCCTAGAGTAGAGGTTTCCCCCATTGCACCTTAGGTGTGAGGGGTGGGCCCCCTGGCCCACCAGCCTCTTCCAGGTCCCCACGGGCTTTCACAGCAGTGCAGGTATTAGCAGCAATGCTATCAGGGTTTTTGTTAATTTTTGCGGAAAGAGTTGCGTTGGCTTTGGCCTTCGCTTTTTGTTTTCCCGACGTCGGACGAATTTTTTGCGGTGCGGATAAGTTTGGTGCACCGTCGAGTGGGGCAAAATTTTTTTTTTTTGGTTGGGATAGGTCCCAAGTTGGTTTCAACTGGGGCTTGGGTGCAGCGATTGGGTGAGACCAAATCTCCCATCGGATCCTCAGATTGAGTGGCCCGTTTGGCTTGGGCCTCCCAATCTGATTGGGTGATGGATTCCCGAGTTGCTTCTGCCGCGAAGGTCTCCATGTCCTCCTGGCGTTGTGAGTGTGGGATGGTGGTGGTAACCTTGGCTGCTTCCTTGGCCGCGGTCCTATGGGCCTGCTTGGCCTTCTTCTGCTCCTGCGGGGAGATGGGCTTTACCAATAGGTAGCAGCCTTGTGCTCCTCATGGGAAAGCCTCTTTGGTGCTTGCGGTTGGTTTGTAGTGCGCCTCTCCGCTGGCCATGGCCACCAAGGGGTGCTCTTGGAATGTAACGCCCTCTTTAATGGGGCACGCGTGTGCCTTATGGCCAAACGTGTCACAGTGGGTGCAAATGGGGGGCGCGCTGTCCACGGTTACCTGGAATGGGTGGGTGGTGTGCCCTGCGATGTCAATAAAGGTATAGTGCGGGATCTGGGTTAGGTCCTTTGCGATCTCCTCATTTGGGGTCAGAACTGCGATGGCTTTGCCGGTGCACAGGTGTGGCATCAGCGTGAAATGTTGCATTTCGAAAGATTGTATTTCGCCATATATGGCGATACCATCTTTCAGGTGTTGCTCTAAAATATCACGTTTTACCATAGTAGGCAAAAAGTCAAACGTGAGGAAAATTTGGTTTGATTTTTTCCATCTGGTGTGTTTAGTTTCAACGACCCATTGCCCTTTGGGGAGGTCAACCACTACGTGCACCACTGCAGCCTCATCTGCTGCTATTTTGCTTTCAAAACCTAGGTCCAGCCAACCGCGTGACATGGAGTGAGGTGCAACGTACACCGCAGTTGGGAAAATTTTGTGTACATCTTCACAAAATTTTTCCCATAGGGCCGTTTTTTGGATGTCCAGATACACACAGACTCCGAATTCCACTGACAAAAGTGGCTGGGAATGTGGCGTATTGATGTACTGGTTGCATCATGCTTGCCATGTGAGTATCTCCGGGGAAATTGTGACCGCCAGTTTTTTTAGATTTTTTTCTATTCCGCCGGATTCTCCGGGGCGTTTTTGAACGTTGGAGGCCGCGGGCCTTCCGCCTGCTCCTCTTGCCTTGCTTGCCCAACTGCTCCCAGACATGGGCGCAGACTAATCCCCTCTATGAGATTATCAAACTAGATTTAGTCTTGAATTGAATGGGTTGCAAAAGTGTTTGCAACAAGAAAGAAAAGTTACCAGAACCTATTCTAAACAACAAGTTACTCAGTTGGAGACACCAGTATTGGCCACTCAACTAATTGCCATGAAACCTCTCAAAATATGTGGTGAACTATTGAGGAAGACCCTAATTTAAAACCTTACAATGAAACCATGTACACATCTGGAGAAGAAAATAGTTGTTTCCTCCAGATGTAAAAAACAGCATGGATGATGCAAGTGACTTCCAAAAGGCTCACCAAATGCAAGGATGTATAATTCGTGAGGATTAGGAAATATTAGCGCAAGCCTACAACCTGGAATGTTTTGGACTAAAGTAAAGAGCATCACCCTCTCAGAGTTCAGTAGTAAACAAGATGTCCAAAACATGAAACAGGAGTTCCTACCTATGAAGATGGTCAAGAATTAGTTATCAGCAAAATTGCCTCTTGCTACTATCTCAAAGCTCAACAGTTATGGACAATAGGAACTATATTTTTACCTAAAACAAAAATGGTTCTTCTGAGTTCCTTAAAAAAACCACCCCATCTTGAAGATGCATATAACTCTTTGCAGTCAAGAGCGCTATGTCCCCAAAGGCTTTAAAAAAAGCATTACTTGACGTACAAGGGACATAAAAATGGTAGTATAAGGCAATGGGAACACCCCTTGATAGATTTGCAAGGCAATCTATGCCACTAACTACAAGGGCAATAAACCAAAGGATAAAAATCCCAAATCGCCAGGGCGCCTGTCCCATTGAAAACTGACCTGCAAAAAGTGACATCAGCCCGGGCACTTCAACCAATTTTGTTTAATAATCGCCATTAAAAAGAGGGACACCACCCCAAAGAGGTATCAACAGCGCCATATAGTGGGCTTGCATACTGAGGGCAAATAAAATTGTGAAGAGGATTTAGCCAACACAGGGTATCATGTGCTAGGGGCACCTAGTGTTGTGGCTGTGCCTGCTAGGTTAAGAGTCAAAAGAATTGAAGGAAATCTTTTTGTAAAACCTGCCTGGGTCAAATGAACCAACCTACTTAGATCATTAACTAAATTGAAGAAGGAGAGCATCTGGTGATGGTTACTTTTAAAAACTTAGAACTAGATAACGAGGATACTGTAAATACCACAAGCGCTGACGCTCTGAGACAGGTTAAAAAGACTACTGCTGACATCATGACCACTGGAACCCTTTCAGCAAGAGTATGATGAAAGCAAAAGGAGTGATATAGTAATTAAGAATAATACCTGTGCAGAACATTGGAGATCCAGTCAACATAATGTCCTCTAAGCTCATAAAAAGGCTGAAGTTTATGCCCAATACTAACTACAAATTGAAGTACTAAAACGCCAGACCTGATATCGATGAATCCCCCTTGGGTTGGGACCATCTAGTACTAAAAAAAACGCCAGACCTGAAGTTACCTGCACTTTAGGAGCCTACTCAACACTAACCTTATGGTTTCATGCATGATCCTAACGGCGCTGGCAATGGTTTTTGATAACAACTACTAAAGCTTCCTAATCAGGATGCAGTTTCACCTTGAGTTTGGCGTCAAATTACCTTTACAATCAGCGCCATGAGTATCCTGAGTTATCAACATCTGATTCTGTTTAAGTTTAAGAGTGTTAAATTATGGGTATAATAGATAATTAGTGGAGATAAATTGATCAAAAATACACAATTTACTACAACTTTACAGAGAAGGGTGTGAAGCAGCATCTTCCATGGTTACCGCGGAAAAAGGGTGTGCAATTATGGCTACAACTTGGAGATGTTGCACAGGTGTAACTGTCACTCAAATAGGAAATGCTTTATGAAGACATTATATCTTAAAAATAATAATAGAGATTATTAATAAAATATCCATTAATAAATAATCTTTTTTTATGCTGTAGTGTCAGGGTGTACTTCCAGCATTTATGGATCCACATAAATGAAATAAGATTCTCCAAACGTCTTTAGTCTTGGGTTTTTAAGTGTTGAAGATCTGGTGTAAAAGAAGTCAATGGCATTCTGAAACTAATCAATGCTATGGTGTGCTTTTCCACGTTGCTTCCCAATTACATTGTGAGTCCAACCAATTTAAACCTGGCCTCTAGTCAGTCAGCTTCCCTATCAGCTCTTAAACCTTCTAAAATATCCGCCTTCTGGTCTGCTAATGGCTTGTATATTAATTTTTCTGAAATCTGACGTTTAAATGTCCAAAATTGGGCCTATCTTGTGGTGGTCTATTCAACCTTGATAACATTTTGGTAATTAATTGTTCAGTGTTAGTTGCAGATTTAGAGTTCCAATTGACAGGTATTTGGTACAAATCTGATGAGATCATTTTTATAAATTTTAACAGAGATATTTGGGACTGATACAGAGGAATTATTTGGCTAAATATGACTGATGGGAACAGAAATGGATTTCGTGGACTGACCATCCAGTCAATAAGAGGATAGGAAGCATTTTACTGAAAATTTCGATTATATTTGTAAGTTTGAATGAAATTCCTCTCCACTTGGACTATATGGAATTCCTGTTCACACCAAAAAAAGGGGCTGAGAAGGCAAGCTGTCCCCCTCAAATCTCAGGGCAACCTCACCTACATGGTGGATGAGCGTTGGGTAACAGATTACACTTTAAGGACCCCACCTCCTGTCCAAATATGGACTAAAGCCAAATTAATATGGTGAATCTAGAGAATTTGTGCTGAGTTCTTGAGGAGTTGGCATTTACTTGAGAAAAAAGGTGAAAATGAAGACAATGGCAACAAGCCTTTGGCATTAAGGCCTGAGAGCCCCAAAATCTTGGTAACAAAGCTTGACAGGCGCATATCTTCAGTAACCAAAGCATCAAGTGTCAAATCCTCAGTAAAACTTTCCAATGGCATTGGGCCATATGTAAATGTTGTTGCAGGTTTGAAACCCATCCCAAAAATATATAGGGAACAAAGCCCAACGGGCATGTATCTTCTATGAAGAATGCACCTGATGTCAAATCATCAGTATAACTTGCCAATGGCATTTGGCCTTGGGAAATGCTAACGCCAGTTTGAAACCTTCCATGGCAGTATCAAAACCCCCGTCCAACATTTCTCATTTGGTCCAATGGATGCTGGAGCAACCAGTTGCAAACAGATCAGGAATATAAACCCATTCCCAACCTCATAAGAATGCCCTACATGGGGTGGCCTTGGGAAGTTCCTGCTGCCCATCAGGTAAGATGTCATTGATATAGTTATTAAAACTAAAGAAAATTGGAATTTTAGGCATCCATGGACAAACTGATAGTAACTTGGCCCACTGCCAACAATTTTAGAGTCAGTTTGAAATAATTCTTTTCCCTCTCACTTGAAGTTCTCCAGGTTAGGCAAAATCTAGAGGGCACCAATCCCACGAAACTAAGCCATTTTTTCCAGAATCAATCGTCTATTTAAACAGTTGTAACATACTGAGAAAATTTGATGGTTGTTTTTCTAATTTTAACTTCAATGTAATTCCTGTAATTAAAGTTCTATTTTATATATGACAAAATAAAACCACCCAATAAATCCCAATTTTCCCAGCAATCAGACCCTCTGGCCCTGGGGCCATGACAATCTGGTTCGTTGTTCAGTTGTTATTTTTATTACAGCTTATTGGCGCTTGTTAGTTAATTTTTTCGCGGTCCATTCTCACATTATTTTAGCAGAAGTGACTATGGAATTTCAGCTTGTCTTTTGGATGTTTTTGCCTCCAGACTGGCAGGCCAGTCTAAACTTTAATTGCCGCTCTCATGACATAATAAACAATCCATTATTTCTGGCCATTTCCCCCTCCACATTGAGATGGGTGATGCAGTGGTAACTATCTTCTATATGAAAGTTCAGTCAGTACCCTGCTGTCAGGGACTGGTACTACTTTATCCCAGTTTATGGTAGCAAGCTGTGAACCTGCTAACCCTGAGCTAAAAGTCCAGTATAACAAACTAGTGCGTACCATATAGAGAATGGCAAGGGCAATTGGGCGGTTTAGCTCTAAAGAAGGAAGGATTGCTTCAACCACTCCCATTCCTGTTAAATCCAGTACACCAGCTATGTTTGGATGTGGAAGTAATGGAAGAGGAATTTGTTCAGGTATAGGTGTTTATGCACCCATGGTTATAGGTTTTAATGAATAATTGGTTAGACTGTATAGCTTGTTTACTATACAGTATATGGAACTGTTATAATGAAAATATGTACTCAAAGGGTTTAGCATATGATAATATTTTATTGACCGCAAAGACTAACCATCTGAATAGTCTAGTTTTATACCCCATCCAACTTCCTGGACTTTCCTAAGTTAATTGATTATTTGAGTGGAGCACTATAATTCTTTTGAGCTTATGGGATTGCGCCTTGCATGTGATTTTGAAAGCAGTGGAAATCATCTCAGTCTCATTGTAAATTTGTTTTGGTGCGATTAATCGACTCAATATCATTGAAATTAGGGTAATTTAAGCGATTAACTGAACAAAACTCATTGCAATCATGATTTGATATGAAAATAATCGATCTAACTTCAGCACAAATCAGCTTAATATGAAGAATTATATCTGAAATCTCAGGAATTCCTCCAATGTCAGGTTTTACCCTGACGTCATCCCCCACCAAGGCTGAAGCTAACTGCGAGGCCTTCTTCTTCCATTTCTTTAACAGATTGCCTGCATTCTTTAAGTTCTCCTCAGGCTCCCAAGTGCTCTCTTCTGCAGGATATCCAGCCCACTTGACCAGGAATTGCATTGTCCCACAATGCTTATGTCTTCCAATTATAGTCTTCTACCTCATACTCTGGATATGGACTATCTATCAGAGGGGGGCAGCGCTTTTAAATTTCTGATGAGGTAATGAACTACCATCATTCTTGTACAAGAGTGATCGATGAAAGACATCATAATTCTCCATTTTTCAGGTAGAGAAACTCTGTAGGCAACCTTCCCAATGATCTCCTTTATCTTATATAGTCCTACACGCTGATGGGCTAATTTCCAGCATGGTACATCCAATGGAACATTGCGAGCATCAAATAAACTTCACTCCCAACTTCCATCTTCCCGGGCACTCTTTTTTTATCTGTAAAATCCTTGTAGGTCTGCACTGCTCAAGTTAAATTTGCTTGACATAATGCATGGGTCTGATGAATATCTTTCAGAAATTCTCTTCCTGATGGATTATTCACTTCAGTAGTTGGCAGTGGTTCCCAACTCACTTCATAGCCATAGTTAGCCTTAAAAGGTGACATTCCAGTGGAGGCATGGTCCATGTTGTTGTAACAAAACTGAGCCATTGGTAACAGCTCAACCCAATTATCCTGCTCAGCATTCACGTAACATCTCAAGTACTGCTCCAGCACCTGATTGACCCGCTCAGTTTGTCCATCTGTTTGGGGATGATATGCAGTAGACAGGCATCGCTTAATTCCAAGATCTGACATAACCTGCTTCCAAAAATGAGAAGTGAACTGTGAGCCTCTGACAGAGATAACCTCCTTGGGTATTCCGTGATATAAAAAAACCTTCTTTATGAATAGTTGGGCTGTCTCTTTGGCTGTGACATTGGTGGCCATAGGAATGAAGTGAGCCATTTTTTTGAAATGGTCAACTACCACTAAAACTGAATTATATCCCTGAGTATGGGGTAGCTCAAAGATGAAATCTAGGGTAACTGATTCTCAAGGCTTATGAGAAAACTCCAACGGTTCCAAATGACCTTCAGGATGGCCCCTCCTAGCCTTAGTACGCCCACAAATCTCACATCCAGCCAGATACTTACTAACATCTCTAACCAGCCCAGGCCAGCGGTAGTTCTCTGGATGAGAGTTACCATCTTGTTTTGTCCAGGATTTCCAGCCATTCCTGAGTCATGGTATTCACTTAATATTTTCATTCGTTGGGACCCTTTAGGCACATTGAGGCATTTCTTCCAACAAACCAAACGTCCTTTCAGAGAGTATTCCTTGAGGTACCATCTACTATTCAAATCTTGACTCAGGTTAGCCTTCACACCTTGACAAAACGCATCTTCTTTCTGAGCTTTCAAAAATTATCTTCCCGTCCCACTAAAATCATGTGAGAGAGCTGATCCACTGGGTTCCGTGATTTTAGTAAAACCTGTGTGTTATATTATGTGATCTTCCCTTCTGCAGGAATTAAGTCAGGGCGACGAAATAGAGAATCTGGGACCACATTAACCTTCCCAGGCTTGAATTCAATTTACAGATCATAATCAGCAAGGGTAAGGGCCCATCTAGCTTGCCGCTGATTTAGCTGGCGCGGAGTAACGAAGTATGTCAGGTTCTTATGGTCAGTCATGATCTTCACAATGTTTTGCCCCACACAAGTACCGTCTCCAGTGCTTAAGGGTCTGAACAATTGCAAGCATCTCTTTGTCATAGATAGGGTAGTTACATTCAGCGGGGATAAACTTTTTGGAATAGTAGGGTATGGGATGAAGCCTACTATCATCCCCCTCCTGCAATAAACCCCCCCCCCCAAGTGCATATCCAGAAGCGTCAATCTCAACCACGAAGGGCTTATCATAGTTGGGCATGGACAACACTGGTGCAGAAACAAAGGAAGACTTTAAGTCAGCAAAAGATTTTTCCGCCACTTGGTACCATTTATACGGAACACCATCTGATGTGAGCCGTTTCAAGGGTAATGCAATAGAAGAAAAGCCTTTGATAAAATCCCTACAGAAGTTTGCCAAACCCAAGAAACTGTGAACTTCCTTCCAGCTATTAGGTGTAGGCCAAGATGTGATAGCATCTACTTTGCTAGATGCCATGGTAAACCCACTCCTTCCCACAACATAACCAAGAAATTCAACTTTTTCCTGAGCAAACTCACACTTTGAAAGCTTGACATGAAGGTTATACTCCTGGAATTTCTTAAAGATCAATTGCAGATGTCGAAGGTGTTCCTCTTGAGACTTGCTATACACCAAAATATCGTCCAGGTAAGCCACGCAGAACTGGTCCATGTACCCACCCAAAACTGTATTGATCATTTGTTGAAATGTACTTGGTGCGTTGAAAAGGCCAAACGGCATGACAAGATACTCAAATAACCCAAACCGCGTCTTGAAAGCTGTTTTCCATTAATCACCTTCCTTAATCCTGATCTGGTTAGATGCATCCCTCAGGTCCACATTTGAAAAGATAGTAGCCCCAGAAAACTGATCGCTCAAGTAGTCAGCATCGGGTAAAGGGTATCTGTTCTTTATGATGATATCATTCAACTTTTGATAGTTTATGCAGGGTCGCAAATCTTATCTTTCTTGCTTATAAATAAAAGTAGAGATGAACATGGAGACCAAGACACTCAAATGAAACCTTTTCCCAGCATAGTATCCAAGTACTCGCGTAATGCCACCTGTTCCCGTTGGTTGCAGCTATATAGTGGTCCATGAGTAGTCTGCTTCCCTTCTACCAAGTCTATTGAATGGTCAAAAAGGATATGGGATGGCAAAATCTTTGCCTCTTCTTCACTAAACACTTCAGACTATGCTTTAAGGTATGCTGGAATCATTCCTTTACATGCCTCCAATAGAACCATGGGAGATTCCGCAGCATACAACCCTGAAAACATACCTTTAATCAACGCCCATTCTTCTCTCTTTCCATTCACTTTGACTGTGACAGTGTTTCTGCCATAGTCATGTTGGAGTTCCATCTGGTTTAACCATTTATAGCCAAGAATTACAGGCTGGGGAGTACTCTTTAGAATCCAAAAATTTAATCTCAATTTTCAGGGAACCGACTAATAGACTTATAGGATGTGCATAACAGTAGGCAATGGACTGCTCCTCATTTTCCAGGGTTATGGTCAGTGTTCTAGTCCCAGTTGGAACTCCCAACTTTCTTACCATTTCCTCTGATATAAAGTTCCTGGAGGCCCCACTATCCAGTAAAGCCTCAGTATGGAATATAGTATCTCCCATTATTAAACGTATAGGCAAAACATGGTAATATTGAGTTTCATTTTTTAATGAAAAGGCAACTGATTAAGCTTTACCTTTCTTTGGACATTGGTAAGCTAAATGACCAGGATTATGGCAAGAATAGCACAATCCTTCCTTGTGATGACGTTGATATTCTTCATGGCTCATGTTGGTAATTGCTTTTTATAAAGAAGACTCTTGACACATGGGAGTTCTACCCATAACCAAATTTGCAGTAATTCCAAGCAATTCTTTTAAAGGCAGTGTGATGGGGTGGTGTCTTATCAAATCTGACATATGACTTTCTAACCCTTGTCTGAAGTAAAGTGCTCCAATTTCATCATCTAATTCATTCTTCTGGAAGATTTCCAGAAAATTCTGCTTATATCTCTCAACAGTTTGACCTTCCTGCCGAAGGTTCATTAAGGCAATGCGTGACTGTAATCTGGTACTAGCAGGAGTTGCTGAAATCAGCAACTGGCTTTTAAACTCTTCATAATTCATGCACAAATTCTCATTTTCTTCCAAAGCTTTGGTAAACCAACCCAAAGCATCTACAGAGAGATGAGAACCCACCGCCATTACCTTCCGTGCATCATCTGGGTAGTTCTCAGGATATGCTTCAAAATGCGCCCCCAACAATGTAAGTCCTCCTTTCACATCAGCTAATGTTAATTTTTCAGGCAATGGAACCATAGGATAGTTCATGGGCGCATGGTTAGCCACAGTCACTGTTTGAACTTGACTTGGTCTTATTGCTTCTTTATAAGTCATATCATCTTGTTTTATTGAGAAAAACATCCGTGCCAATGTCTAGTAACTTTTCATCAATAAAGCAAGTGATAAAGCTCCCAGTAATAAAAACGCGGCAGGATATACTTTGTAAAACTTGGCGGTCAAATTTTCAGGGACTGGTACTACTTTATCTCAGTTTATGGTAGCAAGCTGTGAACCTGCTAACCCTGAGCTAAAGGTCCAGTATAACAAACTAGTGCGTACCATATAGAGAATGGCAAGGGCAATTGGGCGGTTTAGCTCTAAAGAAGGAAGCATTTCTTTAACCACTCCCATTCCTGTTAAAGCCAGTACACCAGCTATGTTTGGATGTGGAAGTAATGGAAGAGGAATTTGTTCAGGTATAGGTGTTTATGCACCCATGGTTATAGGTTTTAATGAATAATTGGTTAGACTGTATAGCTTGTTTACTATACAGTATATGGAACTGTTATAATGAAAATATGTACTTAAAGGGTTTAGCATATGATAATATTTTATTGACTGCAAAGACTAACCATCTGGATAGTCTAGTTTTATACCCCATCCAACTTCCTGGACTTTCCTAAGCTTAATTGATTATTTGAGTGGAGCACTATAATTCTTTTGAGCTTATGGGATTGCGCCTTGCATGTGATTTTGAAAGCAGTGGGAATCATCTCAGTCTCATTGTAAATTTGTTTTGGTGCGATTAATCGACTCAATATCATTGAAATTAGGGTAATTTAAGCGATTAACTGAACAAAACTCATTGCAATCATGATTTGATATGAAAATAATCGATCAAACTTTAGCACAAATCCTCTTGATATGAAGAATTGTATCTGAAATCTCAGGAATTCCTCTAATGTCAGACTTACCCTGACACCTGCCTTCTGTTGTTTGTCTGGTAGATCGCAAATCCTGTATGCAACTCCCAGATGGCTTTGGAGGAATTACTTCATGGTCATAGTGTTCCATTACCCTTTACTCTTCTCTCAGTTCGTCATCAAAAAATGAAATTTATTATTAGTTTTGCCTCAGTCTTAGGCTCTGTTCCTGACGTTGAATCACTCTCCATATTAGGTCCCAATCCTGACACTGCACCTACGCCTAAGTTGGTGTGCTTAAGCTCACCTATCTTTGCAAGCTCTTTGGTATCAGCAGAAATGACCACATCTCTAAATAAACAAAAATTATGCCTAATTCTATTACCAAAATAAATTCATATTGGGGCACACTAGGTGTCCTTTGAGGCCTTGGTCAACACTGAAGTAGCGTGCACTTTATGAGTTTAGATTTGGCCCAGCAGCTGGATCTTGACTTGGACCTGGGGCCAGCAGCGTTGGTCGCCTCGTCAGCCTCTCAACCATCCTACATAACATGGCGCCTGGTACCCTTCTCAGTTAACCAGTTTAGTTTTTTGATCTCTTTTCTCAGTGATGCCTAACCTCATGTTCCTGGTGATTTTGGGTGCGTTCTGGTGGCTTAGAAAGCAAATAAGAATCACTTGGAATCTAACAAGCTGTCATTTTTCAACAGTCAGGTGGGGGCCAGTTTCCCTTATTAGATACCCTTATCAAGGCTCAAAACTGTGGATTGGTTACAATCCTTATATCTCCTGTAGAACTTCCGCTTGATTTCTCTGCTGCGTTGATGGCTATCAGAGTATTTTTGATTATGAAAAGGCTAACTGCCTTCACCAACATATGGAATTTGGTCATAAGTTTAGGACTACGGTGTGGTGGTGAACATAAACTGTCCACTGTACCTGCATACAACAGAGGAGGAGGTTGCCCTTGATGCCTGGTTGGATGACATGCTCCATGAAATGGTTGGTAGTTCAAAAAGTCATCCCAGTTTTTTCTCCCATTGTCTTTTCTAAGGAGACGGATGGTTCGCCTTGTCACTGCATGGATTATAGGTAATTTAACAGTATCACGGCCCATGACCCCTACCCACTGCCATTAGAACAAATGATCAGCCAAATGGTTTCCAAGTCATGTATGTACTCAAAGCTTGATCTATCTAATGATTTTTCAAATTTGGGTGATGGAAGGTCAGAATGGATTACCACTGTATGGACAAGATGAGGCATATTTTAATTTTGAGTTATGCCCTTCAGGCTGAAGAATGCGACCTTAACATTCCAGAGAATGATTGATAGCGTGCTAGGGAATCTCAGAAATTTTTCATGATCGCATATATTGAAATATTTTGGTACATTCTCTCCCCCTCAAACAACATGTAAAGGCCCTGAAGGTGGTAGTGGATGCCTTGCGTAAGGCTGGATTGTTTGCAAACCTGTCAAAATGTGAGTTCTACCAGGAAGAAGTCACCTTCTTGAGTAATCTCGTCTTGAAAGATGAGTACGCCATCATGCCCAGCAAACTGGATGCCATCCATTGAGTGGCAACCCCAACAACTCAGAAGCAATTGAGAAGTTTCTTAGGTACCATTGTTTTCAGAAAAGATGTTCCCCCGTCTTGGGATTTAACTCGCTTCCACTCAGCCCCACTCTAATTTCCCTACCTTTGATACCTCTCAGAAAATTCCTCTCACCTCAACGGAGCATTGTTTTTCGTCACCTAATCAACTTGTCAAAGGAAAGCCTGCCTTTAAATCTCCCTGATCAACATCAGGGTGCTGAAGATCATGCTGTTGGAGGACGTCATTACCCTAAAAAAATTGGACGAAAACACAGCTTATAAATGTACACATTTTATCACTAAATAAAGTTATGTTTTTACCTCTAGTTCACTCTTGAGTTTACTTATTTCTAGAGCCTCTGTTTAGCAAGCTCCTCTCCAGCCATCAACTTCAAGATCACCAGTTTTAATAAAATAGGTCCCTCGTCACCTATTTCAAAGCTCATAGCAGTTTACCAGCCCCACGTTTAGGATTCCTAGCTCTCCCCACTGTCTTATCTCTGCGGGGCATTTTATCCCATCCATTTTGGTACGCTTTGGAGGAACTATTACCCTCAGTTACCCTATCTCAACAAAATAATTGGTTCTCCTTGCCAGGTACTCTCCTGAGTTACCTGATGAATAAATATATTCACAATGGATGATTCCCGCCAAGACTCTACTTTGCCACTTTCCAAAATATCCAGCGCCACTCAATGGGTAACTTTCAATGACAATAGCGACCCTGAGAATAATGAACCCATTATTATGCAATTCTATGCTATGCTCAATACTTCTATTCTAACCCTTGAACCCCAGAACTATCATTTTCGACCCACAGGTGTTGCTGATACTATTATTCAATCACTTCTAGTTGCTCTTTTTTGGAGATTTCTCCCAACATAACCAAGCCTTCACCGTTCCTGATAATATGCAAGCTCTATATGAATCGCCACCTTACCCAGCTCCAAAGTAGGAGTATCTCACATAGAGCGATATTTGTGACAGTTTGCGCAATCAGCCATTCACCATTTAGTTCAAATGATGGGGATCCACCATCAGCAGATCTTGAGACAGTTTACCTTGTCCTAAGAATTACACTCCTGTCTTTTAGAATTCTATAACTCAGTTTCATCAATTGGAAGGGACAACCATGAGGCCATTCTTGAAAATCGCAACCAACTTATCTCTATTCAAAACCAACTCTTTAAACTGGACGTAGGAGTGGCTATGCTGCTTTTTGAGGAAGTAGCTACCTAATTTACTGAGAGCACCATGATTATTGAGAGTCAGTTGCAACAAGTCATTATTAATCTCGCCAGCCAACTTAATGCTTTTACCAAACAAACTTTTGAACAAATTAATCAGATTGAATTAGCAATCTAACCAGTGTTTAATATCTCAGACGTGCCCAAAATCCCAGGGCCTCCTGGTATTGTGGGTCCCCAGGCCCCCTGGTTGTGATGGAGGTGAAGGGTCACCTGGGATAACTGGCTCCCTGGCCATGGGCACCCTGGCCCTCTGGGAACTCCTGGTCTGACTGTGCATTTACCTCCCCCTCCAGAGGATCCTTCCTTAAATAGCTGCTCCTTGCTCTCAAACAAGAACTTGAAAATATTGCTTGAAGCTGTAGGCTATATCACTCTAGAGAGCCTACTAATCCAAACCTTACTGTCAATGCAATTAAGGAAGGGTTAGATAACACTTACACCTTTAAGATTCTATCACTGCTGATTTAACTCATCAAAAAAAAAAATTATTAGGTTGGAGCAAGACAATTATGAGCTCTAATCCTTAGTTTAAAATCATTGCATCAAAATGGAATTGTTTTGCAATAAACTTTAACAAAAAGTATCTACAAATTCCTTAATTGCACAAATTGGGGTCTTCAAGATGATCTGACCCATTTTTATTAACAAGCTGATTTAAATTAAAATCTTGTGCCTTCTTCCAAATCAGAGCTATCCAAAACTAATCAAATTAGCCCAGTGGGCGTTAATGTTAATTTGGCTCCTGTGGAAACTACATTTTAACCTTATTTTAAAGGACAAGTTTACCCCAGGGAAAGGAAGTATTGCTTCATTTCTATATATTTTTGAGAGCGTGATGGAGGAAGCTTTTGATCAACAAAAAGTTAAATTCTTACCCTCTTGCCTTAGTAGATAAGCTCAAGAAATCATATTATTCCACTTCATTTGATGCAGAACTTGCGCTGAGGTGAAGGCCACACTTATTTTATAATTTGGTAGTGATCTCACCTTGGCGAATTGGAAACAGGTCTTTATAAGTATTAAGTTAAGATGTGGAGAATACCCCGCAGAGTTTGCTGCTTGATTCTACGCTGAGGCTCAAGCATCAGTAACTAATAACTGCCTCACACTTGATGATGCTGTTGATGCTGTTTTTTCCGCTTTAAAGTTATACCCACAGCTCCATCTTCACATGACTTCAGTGAAACAAAACTTTACTTCTATTTTAGATATTAAAGTAGCCCTTTTTATATTCCTGCTTCTTTAGTTACTTCCACTCCTGTTTCTGCTTCAGCCTCACATCCTCAAATTCATGTGGTGAACAACAATGAATCTGGAAAATATTGAGCTCAACCAAACTGCACCTATTGTGGCCATCGCAACCACACCATTCAGCATTGTTGGATAAAAATGGCCAAAGAAAAAGCAAAAGAGGGGTCAGCATAGGGAGAGAGGCTCCCTATGCTGATGAATTTACTGCGCCTCAAAAACAATCAGTCCATACCATTTCTACTGACCTTGGCCCTAATACTCCTTAAGAGGAAGCCCCTATTGAGCCTTCCACTGATAACAAACCCAGCGATATTTCTTTTTATCCTCTTTCTAAGCTGGCCCCTGCAGTTATATATTCTATCCCAGCGCAGTGAGGAGTGAAGGTAACCTGTACTAAAGTGGTGATTCACAAGGTGAAAGTTCTCGTTATTGTCAACTCTGGCTCTCCAATTAACATCATTTCTTCTTGACTAATTGGAAAAATTACGATCCAGCCTAATCTTAACCATTCATCAGAATATGGGACAGCTGGTACTGCATATGCTTGAGATATAGGTGCTTACTCTCACTTGACCTTAAAGCCAGGTGGCCTACAGCTCTCTATCCCTGATGTAGCTCTATATAATAATAGCTATGGCCTCCTATTGGGCACTGGGTTTCTTATGTAACATGCTGCTATTATTAACTTTAAAGAAAACTTTATTTCTATATTAGGATACCGTGTCCCATTATTTTTAACTTCTTCTCTCAAGGAAAAAGGAAAGCGGAAGTTGTTGACATGCCTGCTCAAGTCTCCTGCTTCAGTCAAGCGTTTAGAATATTGTGTGTTGGGGTCCAAAGTTAAGTTGCCCCTCCCATGGTTGAGGCTGAGGAGAGGATGCCTTTACATTATCCCCAAGTCATTACCATACCTCTGCAGGCCCAAATCCTGGTGGACACTGGATCCAGTTGGTTCCCCCTCCTGATCACTTGCATGAGATTTCTAGCTTACCTAACCCCTCCATATTTGAAGCTCTCCCCTGTTAAGGGTTTTAGATCCTGCTTACCAAGGCACCGTCACTGTTCTTCTAGCCAACCTCTCCCAGTCTCCTAAAGTCATTGAGATAAATCAACCTATCGTTTATGTCTGCCTATTGCTTTATGAACAGGTGATGGAGGTTCGTGGCTTTGAGACCCTTAATGTTTTTGGTTTAGAATAGCCCCTGTCATTGTTGCAGTGCCCATACAAATTTGTGCTGATTTGTCTTCTGAGCAAAAAGCGGCTGCCAAAGCTTTGATTAATGAGTATTCAGATTTTTTTTCTCCTCTGGCTCTCATAAATTATGGCCATATGCAAGGCGTACAACACCAGGTCAATACAGAGATGCTGCTCCTTTTTTCTATGACCCTAAAAAAATCGAAAACTGAAGAAGCTCAGGTTAACCTCAAATTAAAGCAATTTTTTGATGATGGCCTTCTTTAACCATCGCATAGTCCCTGGTACTCCCCTCTCCTGTTGATTAAGAAGAAGGATGGGAGCCATTGTGCTGTTAAAACTATTGACAATTAAATTCTATTATGCATAAGGACAGCTACCCTTTACCCTTCATTGACAACTCCTTGCAATCCTTATATGGCTCCCAACATTTTTCTGCAATGGACCTGGTCAGCGGCTACTGGCAGATTGATCTTTCCGCTGAGGATTGTGCCAAGTGTGCCCTCGTCTCCCATGAGGGGTTGTTTAAGCCCACCCATATGCCACAAGGGTATGCAACGCCCCTGCCACCTTCCAACGGGCTATGGACCAGTTGTTTAGGACCTTAAACTCATGTGTGTGTTAGTATACCTCAATGATGTCACTGTCTTATCCAAAACTTTTACTGCACATCTAAATCATCTTCAACAGGTATTCCAGCAGCTACGAAAGGCCTCCACAAAACTAAAACCTTCTAAATGAAAATTCTTTTTACTAGTTATGGAATTTATAGGACACAAGGTGACGCGGCAAGGTATCCTCCCCATCCCAGATAAGGTCTCTGTCATTAAACGCATCTTCACTCCAAAGAATTTACAAGACATCCAAGTCTTTCTGGGAATGTTGGGCTACTACCGCCATTTTATCTCTCACTTCGCTGAACTTGCCAAGCTCTTAGTTGAACTCCTACACAAAAATGTGCCTTTCTTTTGGGGCCATGAACAGCAACAGTCCTTCTATTCCCTATGCACTTCCTTGTCATCAGCCCCTGACTTAGTACATCCTAACTTTGAGTAACCTTTTGTTCACTTCACAGATGCCATTGACACCGCTGTAGGCGCTATCCTTTCCCAGTTAGACAATGACCAAGTTAACCACCCTGTTTTTTATTTAACAAGACGTTAACCAAGGCAGAGCGGAATTACTCAGTAACTGAACGTGAGTGACTGGAAGTTTTACTTGCTAAAAAACACTTTCACCCCTATTTTTATGTTAAACATTTTACAATTGTTATCAATCATTCCTTTCTCCAATGGCTTTGTCAAATGAAAGATCCTGATGGGAGGCTAGCTCGCTGGTACCTCAGGCTCCAAAATTATTTTTTTCTATAGTTCACATAGATGGCGCCATTTTAAAATGTGGATGGGCTATCCCGCCTCCCTATTTTACATGTAACTATTCCTGAAGAGGATCAAAATTTTGAGCTTCTCCCTCACCCTAGGTTGTGGCCTTAAGAATCTCCAGATGTTCAAGTCCAATTAAAAAAGATGGCTGCTAACACTAAAGTTGTCAATGGTGGTTTGGTAAAACAGGTTGTCACCTCTTTTATGCCCTATCTCTGCCCTTCACTTTGTACTGAAACTATCATGGAGGCCCATAGAACATTTGGGAATGGGGCTATAAAGAAAACCCTTGAGTGGCTAAAAACCAAATGCTACTGGGAGAATATGGCTGAGTCAATTAATGATGTTTTGAAAAGTTGCTTAACCTGCCGTTCCCAGGACAAGTCCAATCCTTGCTTTAAATTCGAGCTTGTATCCCCTGGGGCCCCTTTTGATACTGTTAAATGGATGTTGTAGGGCCATTACCTGTAGCTTTCTATGGCCATCGCTATATATTCTTGACATTGATTACCTAACTAAGTGGGTTGAGGCCACTTCAGTCCCTCATGCTACTGCTGGAGCTACTGCCCTCTTCCTGTGCTGACAAGTATTCTCCCATCACAGTTGCCCACGGATACTTTTATCAGACAATGACACGATTTTATCTCTTCTATAGTCCAGGAATCAACTTCTTTGCTAGGTATAAAGCACCTCTTCAAAACACCATATCACCCCGCCATTTAATGGCGTGGTAGAGCGTGCTAATGGTACTTTAATTTCCATTCTACTAAAGTTAACCACTTCAGACCCTGTGCATTGGAATGATTTTCTCCCTAGCGCCTTATTGGCCTATTGATTTAGCTATCACAGGATGATTAAGATGTCCCCTTTCCAAGCCCTATATGGGCGAGAGCTTCTTCTGCCTTCCAGCCTTCATCCTATCATTGAATCAGCTAATCTAAGGAATATAGAGCTTACCCTGCAATGGCTAACTGATGAGACCATACATCTCCAAGCTATGGCTAATGAATCTATATAAAACTACCAAATTTAGAGAAGGGGTTAAGCCAATGAGCGCTGACCTGCGCTTTCTGAATACTCTTTAGTAGTATTTTAGTCTTGTTCTACCACCATCGCCCTGGGGGTAGGAACCACAAGCTTACAACCACTTGGTCTAGTCCTTATTGGGTGATACACTGTAGGGGGCCTGAATACTCTATTGCTGCTACTGGTACTGGCGCTGTAGTTAATCGCGTCCATAGCCGTTTTCTGCGCAAGTACCATACCACTCAGAAAGATCTTAAGGGGGGTGTTGTTGGGATTCGACCTGCTTCCACGCAGCCCCACTCTATTTCCCTACCTCTGATACCTCTCTGAAATTTCCTTCCACCTCAACGGAGCATTATTTTCCATCACCTAATCAACTTGTCAAAGAAAAGCCTGCCGTCAAATCCTCCTGATCAATGTCAGGGTGCTGAAGATCTTGCCAGTGAAGGACGTAGTTACCCTGAAAGAACTAGAACAAAAGCACAGCCTATAAATATTCGCTCCTTTCACTAAATAAAGTTACTTTTTTACCTCTAGTTCGTTCTTAATTTTACTTATTTCTAGAGACTCTTTTTAGTAAGCTCCTCTCCGGCCATAAACTTCAAGATCACCGGTTTTAATACAATAGGTCCCTCGTCACCTATTGCAAAGCTCATTGCAGTTTACCAGCCCCTACGTTAGGATTCAAAACTCTCCCCGCTGTCTACTCTCTGTGGGGAATTTTATCCCATCCATTTTGGTATGCTTTGGAGGAACTATTACCCTCAGCTATCCTATCCAAACACCCCACACTCTCACAACTGGCTGCTCCTCTCCACCCTATTATGGGCAAAAACGTTCCCTTTTGCTGGACGCCTGATTGCCAACAGGCATTCAATTCAATTAAAAAGGTTTTTGTCATCTCCTATCCTTAAACACATGGATCCCACCAAGCCCTATGTTGTAGCATGCAAGCATCTTCTGCCTGGTAGGTGCTATCTTGCTTCAGGATCATGATGGGTTGGAAAACCCAGATGCTTACTTTTCCAACAAGTTTTCATTCAATGGGCAATCCTGGGCCATCTATGACAAGGAGTTGGCAGCCATGGCGTGGGCCTTGACCCACTGGCGATATCTCTTTCAGGATGCTAAGCATATGTTAACTTTGCAGATTGGCCACCAAGCTCTTCTTTACTTCCGCAAGCCACATAAGTTGGCACATTGACAGGCCCTCACCTAATGAGGTTTTTCAGCTTCAACTTTAAATATGAGTTTGTGAAGGGCGCATTAAATATTCTTCCTGATTTCATAAGTTGTGACACCGCACTTTGCCCAGCTGACTTTAATGAGGAAGATCTTGTCACAGTTGTTCACCCACCCAAATAATGACCATTGTCAATCCCGCAGTTTTGGCAGCAGATTTAGCTCCAGATGCGCCTCTGGTATCACGAGTCTTAGCTGTATAGTTGTCATGAGCAGAAGGGGTGGAACTTATGGAGCGGTTGTCCCTCCCAGCTTTCAAGCATTCCTTATATTCTTTGGTCAAGGGGATCATCCATTTTAGGTCGTGGTTGTGGGTCCCTGCTCTCCTCTGAGCTGAAATCATTCAAGCACATCATGATCTCACTTTCAGACAATTACCTCCTAGGCTTAAGAAAAAGAATGTTGTTAAAATTCAGCTGAATAGAGGCAGTTTTGGGAATTTATGAGTCCTCAAAAATGAGGAAATCAAATCTAATAGTTTAAAGATTTAGTCAGCAAAAGAACCTGGCTAATTCTCAGTGGAACACCAAAAATTGGGGTAACACAATTTCAACTTCTCACCGGGCAACTAAATCAGTATCTAATACTAGGATTACTCTGACTACACTGCGGAACATGGAGCATCTATTGAATGGTGCTTCCCCAACCATGCCCAGGTCACTCAACCACCTACGCAGGGGCTACCTCCTTTTATAGGCATGGCAGGGTCCCCAAGGTGAAGTAATTTTCTCAGATGGGGATTGGCTAAATTATATTAAGTTGTTACCTCATGGGTACGTTTTGGCCAATAATGCTTTCCCGTCCATCATTCCATTAGAGAAATGGTAGTTTGTCAAGCATCAATAGGCTAAAATTGCATATTACCTAATTTGGAAACTCCTAAGCTATTTGAATGTCAAGCCTCAACACCTTAAATGCTGATATCGATTTATTATATAGGATTCTCTCTTTTACCTCAGCGCGGCCCAGAATAAGCCCTATAAAACCAAAAACCCTATTTATTTACATATTTTATTTATTTTTATATAACTGGTGAGAAACACTCCTCACCTATATTGTTGGATTTGAGGCTACCAGCAGCAGCGAGCCTTTTCCCAACCCTCAAATCCAACACCCCCTGCAGTCAGTCACCCAGTTGACAAGAAGTGCATTGATTTGGTTATTCATACCTATAAATGGCTGGGCTTGTTGAAGGATATCCAGACTAAATTGTGGGATGCATGACTTGCACACAGGCTAAAATTGGACAAGTTGGGGAGGAATGGACTTCTGCACCCCTTGCAGAAGGAAGAGTGTCTGTAGACGTCAATGTCCATGGGCTTTATTGTTGAGCTACCCAGCTCAAGAGGTTCACAACATTTCATGCTTACATGACTTGATAATAGGTACCAACCCCAAGGAAAAGGCTGGGTGGCAGAAGGTCCATAAGGTTAAACTTCAGGCCCTTCATAACCTCAAGCACACCTTGGACCAACACTGGGTACAAGACAAATATGCCCAGGTTGGTACAAGTGAGGTGCTAAATTACCCAGCCCCTTGACTCAGCTCAGGCGTTAAAATGAATGAGCTACCTAATGAACGATGATGGGACAATTTGGTTAATTGGGTAATGGGGGTTCAAAACCTGTTCCATTTATGAAATTATAAGCTCAGGTTGGGTACAACTTTAATTAATCACTTGAGTAGGTCAGTTTGAAGTATGCTACCCTTTCAGATGGAAGCATGCGCCTATTGGTGGACTAAGGCTTGGAACCACTTCTGCCAACCCAGAATTTCCCCAAGGTTGTTAAGTATGTTCACTCAATACCAATGTTTCTCATTTGTCATCTTTTACCAATAAACCCTCTGTTGTTCTACGTTATTTATATGTTGACTTGGGCGCACCTGTGTGTAGACCTCTACAAGGAGTTCTTGCAACGTTTTAGCCACTTTATTATATTTAAAATCATCACAGCCTCAGGTACACCGCTGTTCCTACTAGGTTCCCTTCAAACCTGGTCACCAGAGCACTCTACTCCGTTACAAAACTCAGTTAGTAACAACCTTTTGGAGCTACTTTTTCTCATAACAATCACTTAAGTTACTACAATTTGATTTGAACAGCAAATTTGGATAATCACACTCAGGAGAGATGGGCGACTTTATCAATAAAAATAATACAACATGGGCGAGCGTCATGGCGAGTGGTGTGCTTAACGGTGCAACTAAGGGCAAGAAACGCCCTGGAGGGGGACCAGGAACCCAATCTGCAAAGAAATCGCAAACCCAGACACCATCTGGGTTCATGGTATTCACTGTAAAGCACGCGCAATATATGTACATTTAGTTCAACCAACCCTTATCAAAGGTGGAGCATGGGATCAGACTCTTCCTTTGGGATGAGTCACCGACCCTGTGGGAGAAAACATGTGAGGTACAGCCCTCACTTTTCCCTCACGCGGTGTATGTAGCCACCAACAACATGGGCCACAGCTGGATCGATATTGGTTTTGAAACAGCCAATGAAGCTGATGCTGCAGAAAAAGTCTGTGTGGAAATTGCCCTCCCCAAGGGCAAAAAAATTGTGTGCACCACGCGCACCAGATGGAACAAAGCGAAAACTTTGTTCATCTCTTTTGACTTGCTCCTCACCAACCTTCCTTGTAAGGTAATTGAGGAGGAGCTCCGCAAAGGTCTCATGGCCTACGGAGAAATTCAGCAACTTGAATTACAGTGATTTCGCCTGATGCCCAACCTGTGCACGGGCAAAGCTATTGCCATAATCAACCCCTTCCCAGAAGTGGAATAGGACTTATCCAGAATTCCCCACACAGCAGAATTTCACTTTGCAGATGGGGGCCAGTCAGCTGCATTCTGAGTTACACCAGAACGCGCACTGCCCATTTGCAACCACTGTGGCTCACTGAGCCACAAGGAACACGCATGCCCTGTGAAAGAGGGCTTAATGGAAAATGATTGTTGTGAGGAAGCAATGGACGAAGATAATGAAAACTTCACCAAAATAAATGATGGTCACCACCCATTCTGCTGGGGAGAAGATGGACTATACTCCATTGTGGACCCAGTTACATGCAAAGAATGTAAAGTGGCACAAAAAGCCTGCAAGTGAGCAGCAGCTGGAGCGGAGGCACACGCGGAGTCCACCATTAACCCCAGACAAATTTGGGAGGATATTTCGGATATTCACTAAGCCAACCAAACAGAACAATATGCCCAGGTCAAAAATTATCACAGTAACCTGACTGAGTCACAAAGCGACATCAGTCATGCACATAAAGAGGAACAATGAAACTGCAATTTGGGCGAAAATGCGATGCATAATTCACCAAAGTTGAGCCTCAAAAATATAGAATCCAATCAACAACTTACATCAAATCAACATGAGACCTGTGCAGGAAAGGTTGACGCAAATGCAATAAACCGCAATTCCCTTGAATCATTGGTTCAGATCAAGGGAACCAACAATGGCAGTGAAAGAGTTGGAGTACAGACGCAGAGCATGGCCAAAATGAGCTGCGGTGGGATAGGACCAGAGGGCCCTCCCAACTGCTCCTGAGGCGCCGCGGGCACCTCAGTGTCAATAGGGATGCTAAACATCGCGGGAGCCAGGGCTCATACATCCCAAGCCAAAAAGCTGGAATTCCTGCGAAAACCTCTTGTAGACATCTTGGCCATCCAAGAAACCCACTGTCTACAAGGGGAAGAAGGATCCTGGTTAACCAGGGTCACACCATCACATTCAGTATGGACGCCTCACTGTGGGGTGATCATCCAAAACAACAAAAATTTAAAATTACAAATTCGTCATCACACTTACATGGTTGAGTCTTGGTAGCAACAATCACATGCCAAGAGGAAATAATTTTGATAGCATGTGTCTATGCACCGTGCACTGCAACTGAGAGAAAACGATTTTTTGAAAACATTCCTACTCTCACTCTCCCACCAGATACCATTTCGTTAGGCGATTTCAACTGTTGGGATAACCTCAATATGGATCAATGGCCTAATCCCAGGGGAAACCCACCTGGACACATTGAATTCCACATAATGAAGGAATCTCTTGGCCTTCAGGATGCTCTCCCCCCAGCTCACCACTCCTTCTCCACATGACATGGCCCATCATATGTGAGGGAGCGCTCATATCAATGAGTAGCATTAACCACATCCTCTTCCTGCAATCCCTTCGCTCAAGAATCTCTAAATTTTTAACAAAAAAGATCAAATTTTTATGACCACCAATTGGTCATGGTGCAGTTAGTGCTAACCCAATCCCACACACAGGTGTCACCTTGGAGAAAGCTTCACCCAAAAAATATAAAATTGCCTGATATATCTGACTGGGTTGAAAATGAGGCTATGAACCCAGAAAAACACAGCCCCATTCACTTCATATCCCATTGGAACATGGGAAAATTTCAAAAAGGATTTAATAAACAAAACCTGACATATTGCATCACAAAAGTACACTGCGGACATGGCCACAATCAAGCGTACTTTGGCGGAACTAGACCACCTGGAGATAAATACTACAAGATCTGGCTATAGCTCCAACTGGGGACGCAAATGGGCAGAAATATATGCCTGACTTAACAATCGAATCTTTGAACACCAACACAGAATCAAAGTATCAAACAAAGGTAAGTTCATAAAGGAAGGCAAAACCTGTTTGACATACTTTTTCTGCCAATTATACTCCCGCGGAAACCAGCCCATGTGCACACAGGTCTGCAAGACCAATGGCACCGTGGCAACTGACCCTGAGGAGGTCAAGGCGGAAGTACACCATTTTTACACTAAATTATATTGCAAAACGCCAACAGATTCACAAAAAATTGAAGAATTCATACAAACTGCCGAGATACAAAGTACACCACTGAATTACAACATACTATCCCTAATTACATAGGAGCTTTGGGAGACAATTCGCGGTGCACCACGTAGGAAATACCCAGGGCCTGATGGGATACCCTACGAATTTTACAAAAAATATTCACAACAAATCGCCCCCCTCCTATTGGCGTCTATGAACCAGTGCTTGTTGGAAACACGCCTACTACCAGGAGGCCATGAATCCTACGTTATAACCTTGTATAAAAAGGGTGACAAGTTGGACCTGGCCAACTGGCATCAATTGCACTATCTAATTCTGACACAAAAATTCTAACAAAAATTTTAGCAGCCAGATTAAGCGCAATTGCCTCTGACGTCCTATCAGTTAACCAGTTTGGGTTTATACCAGGGCGTTCAATCTGGAACAACATTCACCCTGTTGCAAACATTTTCCAATCCAAAGCAACTGGTGCCCTGGTCTTCTTGGATCAGGAAAAGGCGTATGACCGTGTTAGCTGGCCATACCTAAAAAGATGTCTACATGCCTTCAAACTCCCACCAAGATTCATAAAATGGGCGATGCTTCTAATAGAATCTGCAACCATGGCTGTATGCGGCCCTGGATTCCTAACAAACAAGATTAAACCACAAAGAGGTCTCAAACAAGGGGATACCCTCAGCCCACTGCTATATGATTTCAGCTTTAACCCACTCCTCTGAGTAACTGACTCATGTCTCATGGGGATAACCGCACAAGGACAACCAACAGTCAAGATACTGGCCTTTGCGGATGACTGCGTAGCAGATATAGCAAACAATGAAGATGCCTGACAGCTGGAATGCACTCTAGAGGAATACTCCAAGGTGAGCAATGCATTGATCAACAAAAGAAAGATATAAATCATCCTCTTAGGCAAGTACACTAACAACTGGGCCACAACATCAGAACCTCATACCAACACACGAAGAAAAAACCCAATCATTTTACCCTTTGCAACACCTCCCACCACCGCTCCTGTCTGACACCTTAAAATTTGGTTAGAATCAGGGGGATATGCTAACGAGACAATGGAAAGTAACCTGTTACAACGGGTATCCAAACGCGTCGCCTCCCTCAATGGAAAAACCCCAGGATTAACAGGGCGAGTTACAGTTGCTAACTTGCTCATCCTCCCAATACTATGGTACCTGGCCCACGCGATCACCTTCTCAACCACCTTTATAACTTCAATCCGCGCGCTTATCCAGGGCTGGCTGTGGCCCAGCTCTCACTCTCCTATACAGATGGAAACACTATTTGGCCCACGCTCAAGCGGAGGCATGGGACTAAAAGATTTTGAGAGCCACGCCAATCACATCCTAGGTACCTGGATAAAGGAAGTCCTTGCTCCAGACCTCCCGCAACAACATTGGTCCAGAGCAGCAAGGACTAACTTTGCACAGGCGCTCAAATTAACCAACCTACATAGCCCACCCAGACTACTCACATACTTTGCCAAAAATCCTACTGCAACAGGTACGCATGGACTCTCCTCATTTCAAACATATCCTCTGAACTATCCGCCGTATGGACTTTTCTTTCTCATTGCAAACACTTTTGCAACCTATTCAATTCAAGACTAAATCTAGTTTGATAATCTCACAGAGGAGATTAGTCTGCGCCCATGTCTGGGAGCAGTTGGGCAAGCAAGGCAAGAGGAGCAGGTGGAAGGCCCGCAGCCTCTAACGTTTGAAAACGCCCCAGAGAATCTGGCGGAATAAAAAAAATCTCAAAAAACTGGCGGTCACAATTTCCCTGGAGATACTCGCGTGGCAAGCACGATGCAACCAGTACATCAACACGCCACACTCCCAGCCACTTTCATCGGTGGAATTCGGAGTCCGTGTGTATCTGGACATCCAAAAATGGCCTTATGGGAAAAATTTTGTGAAGATGTACACAGAATTTTTCCCAACCACGGTGTACGTTGCACCTCACTCTATGTCGCACAGTTGGCTGGACCTAGGTTTCAAAAGCAAAATAGCAGCAGATGAGGCTGCAGCAGTGCGCATAGTGGTCAAACTCCCCAAAGGGCAATGGGTCATCAAAACCAAATGCACCAGATGGACGAAATCAAACCAAAATTTCCTCACTTTGACTTTTTGCCTATTATGGTAAAATGTGACATTTTGGAGCAACACCTGAAAGATGGTCTCGCCATATATGGCGAAATACAATCTTTTGAAATGCAACGTTTCTCGCTGATGCCACACCTGTGCACTGGCAAAGCCATTGCAGTTCTGACCCAAACTGAGGAGATCGTGAAGGACCTAACCCAGATCCTGCACTCCACCTTTATTGACATCACAGGGCATACCACCCACCCATTCTGGGTAACCGTGGACAGCGCGCCCCCATTTGCACCCACTGTGACGCGTTTGTCCATAAGGCGCACGCATGCCCCATCAAGGAGGGCGTCACATTCCAAGAGCACCCCTCGGCGGCCATGGCCAGCGGAGAGGCACACTACAAACCAACCGCAAGCACCAAGGAGGCTTTCCCAGGGGAGCACAAGGCTGTTACCTATTGGTAAAGCCCATCTCCCTGCAGGAGCGGAAGAAGGCCAAGCAGGCCCGTAGTTCTGCGGCCAAGGAAGCGGCCAAGGCCACCACCACCATCCCACACTCACAATGCCAGGAGGACATGGAGACCTTCGCGGCAGAAGCAACTCAGGAATCCATCATCCAATCAGATTGGGAAGCCCATGCTGAGAGGGCCACTCAATCTGAGGATCTGATGGGAGATTCGATTTCACCCAATTGCTGCACCCAAGCTCTGGTCAAAACTGACTTGGGACCTATCCCAACTGAAAAAAGTTTTTTTGCCCCGCTTGACGGTGCACCAAACTCATCCGCACCACAAAAAATTCGTCTGACGTTGGGAAAACAAAAGGTGAAGGCCAAAGCCAATGCGACTCTTTCTGCAAAAATCAACAAAAACCTTGATAGCGTTGCTGCTAACACCCATGATGCTGTGAAAGCCCGTGGGGACCTTGAAGAGGCTGGTGGGCCTGGGGGCCCACCCCCTCACACCTAAGGTGCGATGGGGGAAACCTTCACTTTAGGGACGTTGAATATCACCAGACTCAAGGCCTCCCCGTCCTGGGCTAGGAAACTGAGTTTTTTACAAAAAAATTTACCCATGGACATCCTAGCCTTCCAGGAGTCCCACTGTCTGTGAGGTTCTGAGGACGCTTGGAAAACAATGCTCCTCCCATCCCTATCCTTTTGGTCAAAGCACTGCGGGGTGCTAATTTGGAAAAATAATTTTTTCAAATTCACATCAACAGAAACATTCCTAAATGGCCGAGTGCTTGTTGTCACTTTCTTATGGGCTGATGTTGTGCATGCAATTATCAACATCTATGCCCCAAATGGTGCACATGAGCGTCAAGAATTTTTCTCATCAGTCAAGTCCCTCCCACTATCCCCTGATTCTTTCCTAGTTGGCAACATGAACTGTTGGCTAACCTCACCAACAGACCGGTGGCCTCCCTCACCCCACGCCCCATAGGGTCACATAGAACTACGCGTTCTAAAAGCCACCCTTGGGTTAATGGATGCACTGCCTGGCGAGCCCCACTGCTTGAAAACATGATGCGAACCCACATCCACAACGGCCAATTAAGGTCCATGACCTGCATTGACCTTATCCTTATGCCGGCAAAATTCCAACCCCACATTTCCCACTTCAAAACAACAAAAATTGAATTCTCCAACCACTGGCTGGTCTCAATAACCTACCACTTACCCATCACAGTTACAAAGGCCCCACATTGGTGCAAAATCTGCCCCCCGAGCTCACGTTGCCAGGATTTTCCACATGGGTGGAAGAGGCAGCTTTGGCGAAATCATTTGTTGCACCATTTTTGCGCGGACCCCATTTCCACATGGGCAACTTTCAAAGAAGACACCATCCGCCACTATTGCCATCTCTCCTCCAGATGCTCACAAGCCACATCAGCGGTTATCTCGCGTGTGCTGGTGGAATTGGCCCACTTGGAGTCCAACTTTCCAGCCACAAGATATAGCCCTGCATGGGGCCAGAAGTGGGCGGAGGCAGCCGCCCACCTCAACGCACTTGAAAGGCAACACAAACATCGGGTTTGTGTCCAATATAGGGCCACACGCATCACTAAAGGTGACAAGTGCACCGCATACTTCTTTAAAAATTTTTTGCACCACACCAGAGCGTGGCCTGCACACAGGTGCAAAGATTGGATAATTCCATTGCGGACACACCAGCTGAAGTGGCAATCGAAATGCAAAGATATTACTCTGAGTTATACCAAGCCAAACCAATTCAGCCAGCTGAAATGGCAGAATTTCTCAACCGAGCTCATATCCGCACCATTTTCCAATACCCAGAAATAATGAATTTAATTACTCCAAACGAATTATGGACAGCATTTGCGGTGCGCCAAACCAAAAATGCCCAGGCCCAGATGGCATTCCATATGAGTTCTACAAAAAATATTTCAAATATATATCCCCATTGCTGCTAGCCTCACTCAACCAAAGCCTGTTGGAAACGCGCCTCCTACCACGAGGACATGAGGCCTTTACTGTCACACTCTTTAAGAAAGGGGATAGGCTTGACTTAGCCAACTGGCGCCCCATTTCTCTAACAAACACTGACACCAAAATTTTAACAAAAATCATGGCTAACCGTTTAGGGACTGTAGCATCTGCCACCATCTCTCCAGAACAATTTGGTTTCATCCCCAGAAGGTCGATTTGGGATAACGTGCACTCTGTGGCTAATGTGTGTCAGTCCACAGCCTCTGGGGCACTTGTATTCTTGGACCAACAAAAGGCCTATGATAGAGTAAACTGGGAATACCTAAGGGCCTGCCTCCACCAATTACGCCTACCCCCCGCTTCATATACTGGGTAATGCTGCTCACGGAATCTGCGACAATGGCAGTGCATGGCCCAGGATTCCTAACGGAAGTAGTCTGCCCTCAAAGGGGCCTGCGACAAGGGGACCCCCTCAGCCCACTCTTATACAACTTCAGCCTTGACCCACTACTGCGAAATGTAAATGCCCACCTCAATGGGATCCATGTGCCAGGCCAAACCCCAGTTAAGATGATGGCATTTGCAGATGATTGCGTGGCGGGGGTGTCTAATAACAAAGATGCACGCGCGCTTGAAGCCCTCATCCAGGAATATTCCTGGGTAAGCAACGCGGCACTGAACGCCTCCAAAACCAATATCATCCTCCTTGGTCAGTTTCAGAACTGCTGGGCCCCAGCAAGTAAGTCCCTACCTGGCCCATCTGCTCGCCCACGTCCACGCCTTACTAACTCAACACACACCGCTCCACTGGTGCTCCCCTTTGTGCCACGTCCTACCATAGGACCGATGCGCCATCTGGGCGTGTGGATGGAGGCAGGCGGATATGCGTCAGCAGTAATGGAGGGCCATATACTGGACAACGTGACGAAGCAAATCGCCTCTCTCTGAGCCCACCCTACTACTCTCACTGGCAGGGTTGTTATTGCCGACTCTATGCTCCTATCCAAAGTCTGGTTTGGAGCCCACGCCATCCCCTTCTCCCCAAGCTTCTTCAAATCCCTGTATGCTTTGCTGCAAGAATGGCTTTGGTCAGGCCGCCCTCCACCAGTACGGCTAGAGGTCATGTTTGGCCCTCATCATCAAGGTGGCATGGGCCTGCTTGACTTCAAAGCCCATGCTGCCAAGATCCTGGGCACCTGAATTGCGGCCGTCACCGCTCATACACTCCCATCCCAACACTGGTCCTGCGCGGCCCGCTCCAACTTCTCCTGAGCCTTGGGCCTCAACAATCTTTCAAACCCCCACTCCCTGATGAAATACCTCGCATCACACACATCGGCCACAGGTCCTCACGGGACCAAAACCCACTACAAACGAATCCTACTCTCCATGCAAAGCGCAGAGTGGAGAATTCGTATTAGTGGACATACAACCCGAAGAGGCCGCCCCTCTCCTCAGTTCACACAAGAGGTACAGGTGCTACTCATCCATGATGGCGTGATCCCCATTCAACCCCAAGTCCTATCCAGGGTGGACTACCTGGACATGATGGACATCCCTTATTCCACTGAGACCCAAAAGACTATCTGGAAATACGCACACCATCCTCTGTTGCAGCCTAAAGTCCGCTCCCATGTGTGGCGCTGCCTGAGGCGGGTGTATCGTACAGCTGAGCGCTCTAACGCTTTACACTCATCCTGTGTCATGTGTGGCCAGTATGGAACGCTGTTCCACCGCCTGGAGAAGTGCCCCACCTCTAAAGTGATATGGCGCGAAGTCCAACGTCTGCTAGGCCAGGATCAAACGCATCCCTTCAGTCTGTCAAGAGATATGTTTGCTTCATCAATGGCCTCCCCCTTCCACCCTCCCTCCACGCTCTGGTGGTTGCAATCGCCATGTGGACTATCCACACGATTGTCTTGGATGCCATCGCTGGCTCCATCCCCACCCTCCCAGAAGCTGTCCACAGATTCTGGTCTCATTTGGTGGACCACTTTCAAGTGTGGATGTTTGGATATCTCCCACCGCGTCACTGACAGCCTGTCTTCTCCTGGTTCCCAGTCTGGTTCATAAAATTAGACCCCTTCCTCCACACGTGCTCAATAGTGGCTACGGCCCCTTCACACGTTCCCTCCCCCTCCCCATAAGTGGCGTTCCCGCTGGAAACAAGAGATAGCATCGCTTCTCTGGGGTGCCCCCCTGGTACTAAGCGTATCTTTCCTGAGTCATATTCGGAAGTGTCCGTCCCATGGTCAGCCTTCCCCACATAAATTTAAACTATCCGCCGTATGAAATGGACCATAGAGAACATGGGTAATATACAGGGAAGGGGATGACCCAGCCCCCAATTAAAATTAAGAAACCCTGAAAACCACCCTCAGAGAGATATACTCACAACAACCCCAAATATAGCTAGTATAGAATACCTAGATATGTTGGACATTACCTATGATTTGACCACACAAAAGGCAGTGTGGAAAATGACTCACCACGCACTCCTACAGCTGAGTATAAGAGCAAACGCCTGGCGCTGTCTGAGAAGGACCTATAGGACGACGGACTGCTCCAACTCCCTCCACAAAACATGTGCAGTATGTGGAGGTGAGGGATCCCTACGTCACCGCCTAGAAACATGCCCCCCAACCAAAGCTATATGGCAGGAAGTCGCACGCCTGCTTAAAATCCAAAACAAACAGGAATTCTCGATATCAAAGAGCATCTTCGCGCTTCAGATTGAGTCACCAATTCCATATACCCTCCGCTCCCTAATAATACCCATTGCAATGTGGACAATCCACACAATTGCATCAGATGTGTTCAAGGGCACGGTCCCAACCATTCATGGAGTTATTAACAGATTCCATGTCCACTTATTGGAGCACTTCCAAGCCTGGCTCTATGGATATATAAGACCAAGGCAAAAAGCGCTCATAGAATCCTGGTTCCCACTCTAGTTCCTCCACACAGACCCTTTCCTTCACACCTGCTCCATAACAGGGGAAACCCCCTCGGAGTAGTGCACCAACCCCCCAATACCTGGCAGTCCCGCTGGCAACAGGGGTAACTTGAGTATCTGGGGTGTCCAATTTTATATTTTTTGGTTATTTCCTTAGTTTTACGTATATTTGGTAATGTTCGTCCCCTGGTCGGCTTACCTTGGTTAAATAAAATAAACTAAATAAAACCTACCACGCTTACTTTATATAACCTGTTCTTGTGCAATGAGAAGCACACAGTGGCTTCAAATGCCCTGAGGGGATACTGGCGCAATGGGTACTTTCATCAACCTGCAGATGTTCATTTTAAAAAGATGGGCCTAATGAGAATATATTTGGATTCCAGTTTGGGTGATTGAAGACCCAGTGGGGAGCCCATAATGGCAGTGTCACAGCAGTCTGAATGATAATAAAGAGAGAGGCTATAGCGACTAGGTGAGGGTACAGAAGTTTGAAACATATCAAAAGCTTTAAGGAAAGCCAAAAAGTTGTGATGAGGCAACCTGAGGTCTTGTGGGGCAACCCCAAGGGTGTAAGAGATAGTGAGTATATCAACTCCTCAGGCTTTGAAGTTTCTGGCTTTTGGAGAGATATCTGCATGACTAGGAGGGAGGTTGAGTCCTCAGCGTCCTGTTGAGGTTTCTTGAGGTATAAGGCTCCAGTCAAATTCATTTGATAGCTAGGATGGGGCAATCTAGAACTTCTTGTATTCTGGTGGGGATCTGGCAAGCGACCACATATATTGGTATGATTTGATTCTGCATGGGCCGGGCAGTTGAAACAGAGAGTGAATGGAGATTCTAAATAGTGCTGGGACCAAGCTCCACTGAAGGGGTGCTCTAGGTTACTTGGACAAATCAGATAGTTAATAAATTGATAAAGATGCCTTAGTGGACCCAATGGCAGTGGTGTGGAGTTTCCCTGTTGTAGTGGTGGGTGGGAAGATCATGCTAAATATGTGGTAAGTTAGCAGAGTAGACATGTATTGAGAAGATGTGAGTCAAGTGCAGCAGACGGGTACCACCATTCAAGGCATATAATTCCAAAGGAGGTCAGTGAAGACCCATCGGTTGCCAGGTTGGATCAAATGTAGATCTCAATTGATGAGCATTGGGGTGATGATGCAAGTTGTGGCATGCTTTGCTGGATAAATAGGAAAACATGGATAATATCATGATGAACAGTATTTGCAATAAACTGATTATTATGGGAGGTTTTTATTCAAAAGTAAATCAAAGAAAGGAGATTGACAAACAACAGACCCTAGGGGGCCGTTGTCTTAAGAATGGAGGGGAAGGTTGGGGAGGGGCTTGGCTGGTTTGGGCGCAAGGGTACAAGAGAAGTGATCCAATTGGCTAGGAAGGTGGTGGTCAAGGGGTCGCTGAAGTTTAGGACAAATTCATAAAAGCTTTGAGGATCCTTTTCTTAGGTTTTGGTGCTGGATCAAAATGATAGTCCTGACCTATTACCAGTTTGTTAGGGTCAGGCTGTCCATGTTCCCAGTTACACCAGTATCAATTTTAGCAGATTAGGCTACTCACATCAATTCAGAGGTCAATTGACTGATTAGCATAATTAATCCTCAATTTATGAATTAATAACAGGTGACCTGAAATAAGCTTATCTGACCTGTTAAATAAGAATAGGGCCTTGAACCATTTTGTTTCCTTTTGGGAGGTTTAAACAGTGAGCCAGGGGCAGGTGAGTCTCTGGCCCTGTTGGTGGCACATGGATTGCCTACCAGATCTGAAATTCCTCCTATCTTCTCTAACAAGGTAAATGAGTAAGGGAGGTATAGAGATGGGGTCCTTGGGGCCAAGGCTTTAACCAAACTTATCCATCATATGATTCAGATTTCTTAGGTGAGAGAGGGGTTTGTTTGGACCTTGATGCCCTTCTTGCGCATGAAGGTATTCTGATCCCTGTTTAAAAAAAGCGCTTTGCCTTAGGGTTTACATTACCCCTCCATCTTGACTGGAAGGCTTCCGCCACTGGGAATGGGACCAGGGAATATTTCTTGTGCTTCTCAGAGAGCTTGTTGACTAGGATAGCGGAAATCTTCAGGGGGGATGAAGGCTGCTAGGTTGGATTCATGGAAATCCTCATCCAACCCCCCGCAATTTTTGTAGTTGCGTGAAATAACTTAACCATTATCATATGTAAGATGACACTTATAGGTAATGAGGTATTGGACAGAACGGCAAGACCTCTGGGAGGCTAACATTGCCTCAACCTCCGCATATTATGAGTCACCAATATTAATAGGCTTGGGTGATGATGACCTTTTTCCTTTGAAGAGGACAGAAGATAAGTGTGAAAAATATTATGTTGCTTCCAATGCGCATGGAGTTTTAGATAGTAGGCGCCATTGCTCAAGTCCTAGCTGACTTCAAAGGGGCCTGAGCATCTGGCGCCAACTTTTAAGTGGGGACTTACAGGGTGAGGCTCTGCATGTTGAACATGATGAGAAAGCTAACCTTGATCTCATGACTGGGGAGACGCTTACATTTGGCAAACTTCCTGTATTTTATATCACCTTTGACAATTGTTCATGGACAAGGCTCTGTGTTTCACAGATGGTGGCTATATGGGCTCTGCTTCCAGAAATGTTGAGAATATCTGTGAACAATTTTGGAAAGAGGTATTTTCCAAGGGTGACTTCAAAGGGGGAAAAGCCAGTATATGAGGTAGGAATGAATAGAGAGGGGAGGCCCTAGGGGTCAAGGCTGTAACCAATAGCTCATCCACCACATAGGCCAGACCTTTAGTGAGATAGGGGGTTTGTTTGGACCTCAAGGTTTCTCTTGTTCCTGAAAGGGTATAAATACCTGTCAATCCAAAGTGGCTGTGCCTCAGAACTTACAGTCTAAGATCATATCTCTAAGTCACTATAGGGCCCCTTTTAAGAATGCATCTCTCAACACTATAGTCATTCTTTCTCTTTGTGATACTCACAAGTTTAAGGATCATTTACAATGGTTTGTATACAAATTTTAAGAAATCTCAGAGATGCTGTATCCAAAGAGTCTAGAGGTCAGCTGATGGCGTTACCATTCCATTAGCATTGACCTAATATAACATGTTAGCGTTCACCATAAAACTCTACTATGGGGAAGTCCCTCTGCTTCTATTTAATTTATTCGAGGTACACTGACCAGGGGACGGACAGTACCAAACACAACACTCAAAATGACAAAACAAAACTACTAACCAGGTGGGAAGCAGAAACTGCTAACCCACCATGGCAGAGGGTGAGGAGGGGTCGGGGGGTTGGTTTTCAGAAAGACCCACCTTAATCAAGGGATGTTGGTTACAGTACCAGATCAGATCAGAGAGCTAGGGCGTTGGGGCATCCACATAGTGGGGGTTGAGGTCAGCGTAGTAGGAGTTTTTCTCTTCCGCATCAAGATAATGACAGGAAAGTGTTTCAACAAAAGCTGCAAGGAGAACTTCAGCTTCTTTGCGGGATTCAGGAAGTTGGGTGAAAAGGGAGATACTGTGGCGGGTGATTTTGGCTGAGGGGTTGAATGAAGCAATCGTTGCAACATTCATAACAGCAACTTCAGCATCATCAAATAGTCTGAGAGGTCACTGCAGGGAGATTCAGGGAAGTCGGGGGGAAGAAGAGGGTGGGCAGGCCATGCTGGAGCTGAGCCACTGACTGGGCCACCGCGGTGCGTAGTTTTGGGCAATGATGAGAGGCCACCGCAGCTAAGGCGAGCTGATGATCACTTTGGAAGGGGGCTGTATTGGGCAGAGGAGCGAAATGGCGAGGGGTAGGGGTTTCATCAAAGTCAGGAAGGAAAAATTCTGCCCGACCAAAATCGCCTTGGCAGAGAGGTTGACCTGTATGCTTACTAATGAGGACATTACCTGATTCGTCAGTTTCAGCCAATAGATCCCATGGATTTTGGTTCACTGGAATAAGTGGCGTTCGAATTTGGGTGGGTGGGTGGGATTGGGCGAATGGGCAGCTGCTTGGGTGCCAAGGGTGGTCCAAGCATTGCTCTGATTGGGTGGGGTAGATTTAGGTGGGAGTGTAAGGCTGGAGGTTTGGGGGGGCTGATTTTCCATGTGGGCCCACTGAACGAGATTGGAGGGTGGGAGGGGGCAGCAAAGCGCCCCATACTGAACCTCCAGAAGGAGGCTCAGAAGCTGCAGCAGCGGACTTGGCCTGAGGGCACGCTCTTTTTGCATGGTCGAGGCCAAAGCAGAGGGAACAAATCTGTCTACCATTATTGACCTGAGCCCAAAAGAAATGATCAGGTGCTGCAGCCATACTAGCGCGGGGTGAGATTTGCTGGGCTATGGTAGGGTGGTGTGGTATGATGGTGGCTGTTGCCTGAGGAGCAGCAAGGCGCTCCGCACCAGATGGAATGGCAAAGATGAGGTTGTGCTGAGTGCCATAAGCCATGAGCCCCGCGACCAACTGGTCATACAAAGCCTGGGGTGGAAGGTGGGATGGGAGATTTGCAAAGGATACCACCAGCGTGGTGTCTGAAGGGAGGCGAGTACGGGTTGTGGGAATTGGGCTTTTTTTATAGATTAAAGGAGTTTGTGCTGCCGCTTCAGCATCCTCCTCAGATTGGAACCAAACGTCAAAGTAGTCCTTAAAAGGGAGGAAGTCTATAAAGCCAGCTGGCCTTAGGCTGCAGTGGCTAACTCAATAATTGCCTTATTGGCATATGGGAACAAACGCCCATAGTCCACTCTGAGGCAGTAGCGAATGGCAGAGCGAGGGAGGGCGAGAGGATGGGGGCGAGAAGGGTGGACGCGCGCCAGGTGGAGCGCTAAGTCCCGTGGGGGGACAAAACGGTTGGAAGCAGTGGGTGGGCTGTTTGAGCCCATCTGAACGCGCTTGCCCACAGGGTGGAAAACGCTAGGTGGGG
The DNA here is from genome assembly GCA_022478985.1 of Massospora cicadina. Classification (NCBI taxonomy): domain Eukaryota; kingdom Fungi; phylum Entomophthoromycota; class Entomophthoromycetes; order Entomophthorales; family Entomophthoraceae; genus Massospora; species Massospora cicadina. The sequence goes on from JAKSZP010004109.1 coordinate 139,997, forward strand.
GTGCACTGCTCCCCCACACTGGGGTGGCAGGCGGCGGAGCCAAGGACATCAAAGAATAGGTTTGGGCAGACGGCTGTGGATAAATAAAACTTTAAATTTAAAATCTCTCAAAAGTGACTTTAAGTGGTAAAAGAAAGTTTTTTTTTGGGAAGTCCCTCTGCTTCTAACCCCAGAAACAGGAAAATTTGTGGCTGAAGCAGTGGAGTACTCTGCTTCAAAAAAATTTGCCCTTCACACTATGTGGCAGATCCTGGAGCCTTACAAATCTGTGTTTGACATGGAAAGTGCCAATTTTCTTCTAAAGCACCCAGAGTATGACCTGAGCTACCAGTCAATTGTTAATCTTACTAGAAATAAACTGCCCATTGTACTTGTATACAGCTAAAGAGGATCAAACCCTTAAGGCATAGATTGATGACATGATAGCTAGTTGATGAACGATCATGAAACCTCCACAATCTCATCTCCGTGATTTTATAAAAACTTGGTGCACCCTACGACCCTATGTGCACTACAGACATCTTATTAATGTTACAGTCATACAAATTACCCGATAACCTTTAAGGCTGCTATCATTCAAACAACCTTAAATCCAAATTCTTTTCTAATACCTGGATGTCATGTTTCACCAAGTGTGCGTGAAATTTAGTCAAGGATGAATAACTATAATCTGTATATTTTATGGTATTAACAATTTAAGGTTATGCCATTTACTTGAAGAACGCGTTACCAAATTTCCAGCGCCACATTTATTATGCTTTGAGGTATATATTTTTTCCTGCACAATTACCTTAGTAAATGATATTCTAATTTACTTGACTATTACAGACCATCAATTAACAATTTGGTGTCCATGGTTGAAGCCCCATATAAGTCTAGGTTAGTTGCAAAGTCATTAAAAATGTGAGTTTTATATGGACAAAATGCTATTCCTTAAAATCTGGTAATGAATGATAGTAACACTATTGCGCCTTTGCAACTGGATGCCCATTTGTTCCTAAACTAATCCTATGACACAGAGACAACTATGCAACTTTCTTGTGTCTGTCACCTTTTCAAAGAAGTTTTTGTCAGCAATCACAGCACTTGTGTAACCCTTACACCCCCCACAGTGGTAACAAGTCCCCAATTTGGACTCCTATAATGCCAATAGATTTTTGATACAACTAAATTAAAAAGTTCAACCACCAATCATGTTCTATACAAAGATGTCAAGGATAAGACCTTTATTGTGTCTTGTGAAACCTCAGGAATAGCAGTTGGGGTTGTCTTGTTACAAAAGTATGATGGCAGGATCTCCATGGACTTCTTTCTAAAGGATTTAGAGTAACTGAGCGCTCTTAGCCATATATGACAAAGAGTTGGCTACTGTTGACTGGTATTTGATGCATTGATGATGTTATAAATTTAGTGGTATAGTGAAGATATGCCGGGGGGTTTTTGCAAAGGGTTAAGCCCACTGAGCAATAGGATTGACAATATAAAGATCATCATCCTTTAAAACATAATAAACTTTCAATAAATATGGAGCAATTTCCCTGATGACACTTCTTTATTTAAACCTAATATTTTTCAGCGGATCCTTCCTGGTCTGCTTACTCTCTTCTACTAATAACAACCTTCTTTCAATCTACTCATCTCACTTATATCTCAGAGACTTCAGTTGATACTGACCATTATGCTTAGATTTATCTGTTCTATAATATTATTTTTGGTTCTGGCAGTGTTCAACATTTATTTTCACAATTGCCTTAATCTAAGGCGATCCATTCAATATCTGTCAAACATCAATATCTCATTATTCATCATTTATCCATATTACATTATTGTCTGATTTGGAGGCGCTTCAATATTATTCTTTTACTCAATATTGCATCATCCTAAGGCTCTTAAATAATCATAAAACATAATCAGGCTCTGCAGACTTTACCTATCCACCGTAATGACTTAGGGTTTATTGTCCAGTCAAATCATAATCTTGACACTACCACTCCTTGACTGGATGATAAGGCTCCTATTGCTTATACGCCTGGATGAACTTTGCGTGCACTTGGTTAATAATCCATCTGCATGTGGGGTTCTTGATAGTGTAGGCGTTGACACCTAATTTCTCAATAACTTCAAACGGCCCAATCCAGATACTAGCCAACTTGTGCTTCCGCTTAAACTCATATTGGTCATGGAATAAAACCATATCCCCATCTTTGAACTGAGCTAACCCACTACACTGTACCTGATTAGCAGCTTGATTTTAAACTTCTTAGCTAAGATGAACGGGTATACTTTAGTTTGCAGTCTTATTAGCGTGTTGGATAGGGTTATCAAATAAAGTTGGAGATCCATTTCACTGGTAACTTTTACACAGTCATATATTAGCACTAGAAGAGCAGGGAGTCATCCGTACAGTAATTGAAAGGGGCTCTTCCTCATGGTGGAATGATAGATAATATTCTAGGTGAAGACAGAGGTGGTAAGAAGGGAACTCCAATCTGAGGGTCTTTCCGCTACTAATCTATGGAGTATTTTCATAAAGTCCCATTGACCCACTCGACCATTCTGTTAGACTCAGGGTGGTATGGAGGTGTTAGAACCCCATGGATGGCAATCAGCTCATTTAGCTTATAGAAGATGTGGGAAGTGAAGTTAGTTCCTTTATTGATAAGGAGGAACTGAGGGCAGTCATGTTACTGGATAATACATTCCATTATAAACTTGGCCACTGTAACCGCCCCCAAATCCCATATCACCTGCGCCTCAACACACCTGATCAAGTGGTCAATCGCCACCAGAATGTATTTGGACCAGTTAGCACCCTTTGGCAGAGGGCCAACGACACCAATGGAAACTGTATGCCAAGCAAAATGTGGTTTCACTAATTAGTATGAAGTTTTCTGGTGTACAGCTTTTCCACTTGGCTCTGATGGCAGCAGGATATCATTTACAGCACGTCAAAGTTCACGCTTTCCAAATAATAAAGAGTGTGTAAAAATTTCAACAACTTGCACATGACAGCATGTCTAACTGCTCTATGCGCGTTCATGATAATGTTAGTTCATACTAAAGGTCATTAGAAGTTCATTGTCAAATCGATGATCCACTTTTACAACTCATTATTCTTCTGGAAGGTATTAGCTCGCATTTCATTCAACGCTTTAATGATTTTTGGCGCCTCATCATTTTACTCTCCACTGAGCATCTTGTCATACATTATGTCACTCAGATCCGCCATATCTGCAATTGTTGGTAGTCTTAACAAGCAATCAGCATTATGGTTTTTCACCTGATTAGTAAAGATATTGAAGTCAAAAGCTGCAGTTTGAGGGACCACTGGTCTAGACGCCCTTCAGGCTCCTTGAGGTTCTGCAACCAACATAACGAAGCATGCTCAGTTATGACTTTAATCTTCACTCCATGAAGATATACTCTAGATTACTTATATGCGTAGATCACTACTAAGCACCACGCTTGGTTACAGTATAGTTACATACATGGCAATCCAGGCTATGACTGCAGTATGCAACAGGGTGCTCCTCCCCTCATCATCCTTTTGGGATAAGACCTCCCCCACAGCGGAATGGGATTCATCCATCTGAACAATGATTTTTATTCAAAATTGGGATAGCATAAAACTGGCACACTGATCAACGCCATCCAAAGTGCATTAAAGGATCATTGTCGCAATTCTAACTATTAGAATTAGCATCCCTTTTTAATAGCATAAACAGCGGCCCTCCAATACAATTAAAATTAGGGATGAAGCGCCAGTAGCAACCAACCATCCTCAAAAATACCTGAATGTCACGCTTACTTGTGGACATAGTCATCTTTTGGATAGCCTTCACCTTAGTATATTGAGGTTTCAACCTAATTGCATCTATTATAAACCCAAGGTACTTCAGCTAGTCCTTAAAAAAGTGGCATTTCTGGGGCTTGATACTGATGTTGAATTCAGCCAACCGGCGGAATACCTCCTCCAAATGGGCAAGGTGCTTGGAAAATGTGCGGGAGAATATATTGATGTTTTAAATTTATTGTGGGGAAGGCCGACCATGGGATGGACACTTCCGAATATGACTCAGGAAAGACAAACTTAGTACCAGGGGAGGCACCCCAGAGAAGCGATGCTATCTCCTGTTGCCAGCGGGAACGCCACTTATGGGGAGGGGAGGAAACGTGGGAAGGGGCCATAGCCACAATTGAGCACGTGTGGAGGAAGGGGTCTGATTTGATGAACCAGACTGGGAACCAGGAGGAGACCAGCTGTTGGCGACGCGGTGGGAGATATCCAAACATCCACGCTTGAAAGTGGTCCACCAGATGAGACCAGAATCTGTGGACAGCTTCTGGGAGGGTGGGGATGGAGCCAGCGATGGCATCCAAGACAATTGTGTGGATAGTCCACATGGCGATTGCAACCACCAGAGCATGGAGGGAGGGTGGAAGGGGGAGGCCATTGATAAAGCAAACATATCTCTTGACAGACTGAAGGGATGCGTTTGATCCTGGCCCAGCAGACGTTGAACTTCGCGCCATATCACTTTAGAGGTGGGGCACTTCTCCAGGCGGTGGAGCAGCGTTCCATACTGGCCACACACGACACAGGATGAGTGTAAAGCGTTAGAGCGCTCAGCTGTACGATACACCCGCCTCAGGCAGCGCTACACATGGGAGCGGACTTGAGGCTGCAACAGAGGATGGTGTGCGTATTTCCAGATAGTCTTTTGGGTCTCAGTGGAATAAGGGATGTCCATCATGTCCAGGTAGTCCACCCTGGATAGGACATGGGGTCGAATGGGGATCACGCCATCATGGATGGGTAGCCCCTGTACCTCTTGTGTGAACTGAGGAGAGGGGCGGCCTCTTCAGGTTGTATGTCCGCTAATACAAATTCTTCACTCTGCGCTTCGCATGGAGAGTAGGATTCGTTTGTAGTGGGTTTTAGTCCCGTGAGGACCTGTGGCCGATGTGTGTGATGCGAGGTATTTCATCATGGAGTGGGGGTTTGATGGATTGTTGAGGCCCAAGGCTCAGGAGAAGTTGGAGCGGGCCGCGCAGGACCAGTGTTGGGATGGGAGTGTAGGAGCGGTGACGGCCGCAATCCAGGTGCCCAGGATCTTGGCAGCATGGGCTTTGAAGTCAAGCAGGCCCATGCCACCTTGATGATGAGGGCCAAACATGACCTCTAGCCGTACTGGTGGAGGGCGGCCTGACCAAAGCCATCCTTTCAGCAAAGCATACAGGGATTTGAAGAAGCTTGGGGAGAAGGGGATGGCGTGGGCTCTGAACCAGACTTTGGATAGGAGCATAGAGTTGGCAAGAACGACCTTGCCAGTGAGGGTAGTAGGGTGGGCTCTGAGAGAGGCGATTTGCTTCGTCACGTTGTCCAGTATATGGCACTCCATTACTGCTGATGCATATCCGCCTGCCTCCATCCACACACCCAGATGGCGCACTGGTCCTATGGTAGGACGTGGCGCGAAGGGGAGCACCAGTGGAGTGGTGTGTGTTGAGTTAGTAAGGCGTGGACGTGGGCGAGCAGATGGGCCGGGTTAGGAACTAATTGCTGGGGCCCAGCAGTTCTGAAATTGACCAAGGAGGATGATTTCGGTTTTGGAGGCGTTCAGTGCCGCGTTGCTTACCCAGGAATATTCCTGGATGAGGGCTTCAAGCGCGCGTGCATCTTTGTTATTAGACACCCCCACCATGCAATCATCTGCAAATGCCATCATCTTGACTGGGGTTTGGCCTGGCACATGGACCCCAGTGAGTTGGGCATTCACATTTCGCAGTAGTGGGTCAAGGCTGAAGTTGTATAAGAGTGGGCTGAGGGGGTCCCCTTGTCGCAAGCCCCTTTGAGGGCGGACTATTTCCATTAGGAAGCCTGGGCCACGCACTGCCATTGTCGCAGATTCCGTGAGCAGCATTACCCAGTTTATGAAGCGGGGGGGTAGGCGGAATTGTTGGAGGCAGGCCCTTAGGTATTCCCAGTTTACTCTATCGTAGGCCTTTTGTTGGTACAAGAATACCAGTGCCCCAGAGGCTGTGGACTGACATGCATTAGCCACGGAGTGCACGTTATCCCAAATTGACCTTCTGGGGATGAAACCAAATTGCTCTGGGAGAGATGGTGGCAGATGCTACAGTCCCTAAATGGTTAGCCATGATTTTTGCTAAAATTTTAGTGTCTGTGTTTGTTAGAGAAATGGGGCGCCAGTTGGCTAAATCTAGCTTATCCTCTTTCTTGAAGAGTGTGATGGTAAAGGCCTCATGTCCTCCTGGTAGGAGGCGCGTTTCCAACAGGCTTTGGTTAAGTGAGGCTAGCAGCAATGGGGATATATATTTGAAATATTTTTTGTAGACTCATATGGAATGCCATCTGGGCCTGGGAATTTTTGGTTTGGCGCACCGCAAATGGCTGTCCATAATTTGTTTGGAGTAATTAAATTCATTTTTTCTGGGTATCAGAAAATGGTGCAGATATGAGCTCGGTTAAGAAATTCCACCATTTCAGCTGGCTGAATTGGTTTGACTCAGTATAACTTGGAGTAATATTTTTGCATTTCGATTACCACTTCAGCCAGTGAATCTGCAATGGAATCATCTGATCTTCACACCTGTGTGCAGGCCACGCTCTGGTGAGGGTCAAAAATTTTTTAAAGAAGTATGCGGTGCACTTGTCGCCTTTAGTGATGCGTGTGGCCCTGTATTGGACACAAACCCAATGTTTGTGTTGCCTTTCGAGTGCGTTGAGGTGGGCGGCTGCCTCCGCCCACTTCTGGCCCCATGCAGGGCTGTATCCTGTGGCTGGAATGTTAGATTCCAAGTGGGCCAATTCTGCCAGAGCGCGCGAGATAACCGCCGATGTGGCTTGTGAGCGTCTGGAGGAGAGATGGTGATAGTGGTGGATGGTGTCCTCTTTAAAAGTTGCCCTTGTGGAAATGGCTTCCACGCAAAATGGTGCAACAAACGATTTTGCCAAAGTTGCCTCTTCCACCCAAGTAGAAAATCCTGGTGACGCGAGCTTGGGGGGCAGATTTTGCACCAATGTGGGGCCTATGCAACTGTGATGGGTAAGTGGTAGGTTATTGAGACCAGCCAGTGGTTGGAGAATTCAATTTTTGTTGTTTTGAAGTGGGAAATGTGGGGTTGGAATTTTGCCGGCATAAGGATAAGGTCAATGCAGGTCATGGACTTAATTAGCCATTGTGAATGTGGGGACGCGTCATGTTTTTGAGCAGTGAGGCATGTCATGGCAGTGCATCCATTAACCCAAGGGTGGCTTTTAGAACGCGTAGTTCTATGTGACCCTATGGGGCGTGGGGTGAGGGAGGCCACCGGTCTGTTGGTGAGGTTAGCCAACAGTTCATGTTGCCAACTAGGAAAGAATCAGGGGGTAGTGGGAGGGACTTGACTGACGAGAAAAATTCTTGACGCTCGTGTGCACCATTTGGGGCATAGATGTTGACGATTGCATGCACAACATCAGCCCATGAGAAGGTGACGATGAGCACTCAGCCATTTAGGAATGTTTCTGTTGATGTGAATTTGAAAAAATTATTTTTCCAAATTAGCACCCCACAGTGCTTTGACCAAAAGGGTAGGGATGGGAGGAGCATTGTTTTCCAAGCTTCCTCGGAACCTCATGGACAGTGGGACTCCTGGATGGCCAGGATATCCATGGGTAAATTGTGTTGTAAAAAACTCAGTTTCCTAGCCCAGGACAGGGAGGCCTTGAGTCTGGCGATATTCAACGTCCCTAGAGTGAAGGTTTCCCCCATTGCACCTTAGGTGCGAGGGGGTGGGCCCCAGGCCCACCAGCCTCTTCAAGGTCCCCACGGGCTTTCACAGCAGCATGGGTGTTAGCAGCAACGCTATCAGGGCTTTTGTTGATTTTTGCAGAAAGAGTCGCATTGGCTTTGGCCTTCGCTTTTTGTTTTCCTGATGTCAGAAGAATTTTTTGTGGTGCAGATGAGTTTGGTGCACCATTGAGCGGGGCAAAAAAATTTTTTCATTTAGATAGGTCCCAAGTCAGTTTTGACTGGAGCTTGGGTGCTGCGATTGGGTGAGATCGAATCTCCCATCAGATCCTCAGATTGAGTGGCCCACTTGGCATGGGCTTCCCAATCTGATTGGATGATATATTCCTGAGTTGCTTCTGCCGCGAAGGTCTCCATGTCCTCCTGGCATTGTGAGTGTGGGATGGTGGTGTTGGCCTTGGCCACTTCCTTGGCTGCAGCCCTACAGGCCTGCCTGGCCTTCTTCTGCTCCTGCGGGGAGATGGGCTTTACCAATAGGTAACAGCCTTGTGCTCCCCACGGGAAAGCCTCCTTAGTGCTTGCAGTTGGTTCGTAGTATGCCTCTCCGCTGGCCATGGCCGCCAAGGGGTGCTCTTGGAATGTGACGCCCTCCTTGATGGGGCATGCGTGCGCCTTATGGACAAACGCGTCACAGTGGGTGCAAATGGGGGCGCGCTGTCCACGGTTACCCAGAATGGGTGGGTGGTATGCCATGCAATATCAATAAAAGTGGATTGTGGGATCTGGGTTAGGTCCTTCGCGATCTCCTCAGTTGGGGTCAGAACTGTGATGGCTTTGCTGGTGCACAGGTGTGGCATCAGCATGAAGCATTGCATTTTGAAAGATTGTATTTCGCCGTATATGGCGAGACCATCTTTCAGGTGTTGCTCCAAAATGTCACGTTTTACCATAATAGGCAAAAAGTCAAACGTGAGGAAATTTTGGTTTGATTTTGTCCATCTGGTGCATTTGGTTTTGACGACCTGTTGCCCTTCGGGGAGGTCGACCACTATGCACACCACTGCAGCCTCATCTGCTGCTATTTTGCTTTTGAAACCTAGGTCCAGCCAACTGCGCGACATGGAGTGAGGTGCAATGTACACCGCGGTCGGGAAAATTTTGTGTACATCTTCACAAAATTTTTCCCATAAGGCCGTTTTTTGGATGTCCAGATACACACGGACTCCGAATTCCACCGATGAAAGTGGCTGGGAGTGTGGCCTGTTGATGTACTGGTTGCATCGTGCTTGCCATGCGAGTATCTCCAGGGAAATTGTGGCCACCAGTTTTTTGAGATTTTTGTCTATTCCGCCAGATTCTCTGGGGCGTTTTCAAACGTTGGAGGCCGCGGGCCTTCCGCCTGCTCCTCTTATCTTGCTTGCCCAACTGCTCCCTGACATGGGCGCAGACTAATCTCCTCTGTGAGATTATCAAACTAGATTCAGTCTTGAATTGAATAGGTTGCAAAAGTGTTTGCAACGAGAAAGAAAAGTTTATTGAGAATATATTGATGTTGTCAAGGTACATGATGATGCACGATAGCTTCAGATTGCTGAGAATGGTATCCATGTCCCGTTGGAATGGAGCCAGGGCATTACATAGCCCTTGAGTCATAATGGTTGGTTGTAAAAGCCCCTTGGATGTGATAACGGTGCACTTCTCCTGTTTCTACACAGGCAACTTGATTTTCCAGTAGCCTGATATTAAGTCCATTTCCAAAAAGTAACAGACTCCATCTAACTGATCCAGCACATCATAAATCTGTGGATTGGGGTATGAGTCCTCCTTTGCGATGCTATTAAGCTTCCAGTAGTCAATTAGTACCCAGTTGGTGCTGTCCTTCTTTTTTACAATATGAACGGGCAAAGCCCATGGACTCTTTGATGGTTTGAGCATCCCCTGTTTGAGCAGCTTTTAAATCTTATTGGTTACTACTTCCTCAGCTGCCCTAGATTGGTGGATCAGTTGCAACCTGATGGAGGGATGATCCCCAGTGTCCAATTGATGGTCCACGCCCTGTGCGCACCCTAAGTCATGGTCATTGACAGCAAAAATATCCTTATATTATTCAAATAAAGATATCTTCTAATCCTTCTTTTATTTAATTAGACATTAAGTTTTCAGGCAGAACATCCTTCAGCATGCTGGGATGTGAATTGACTAGTAAACCAAATCATCTAGTGACCCAAACTTGTGAACCTGAAGAACCTCCTCAGTGGGGGTCAAGTGTAGATATGCCACTATTTGATGCTGGCGGATTTAAATTGGTTCATTCTATAGATTCATTAACAAAACCTTGATCTCCTGTGTCCTGGGAGTATAATGCCTGGAGCCACGTGAGGTTCAAGACTTGATAGCTGATCAGGGTAAATGACTTCTCTATAGATTCCATCAGGATTTTTCACTCTAACTCTGTGTGTACTATCACTTGGTGACTTAAGGAGATGGACATCAGCCCAGCTGCTCTGAGAGGCAGCCCTTTGTATTTGTATATCTGTTTTGGAAGGGCCTGGGTCTTGCCCTTCAGTCAATGGTAGCGAACTGGAATCAACTGTCACTGTATGCCAGGTTGATATGACCCATGTGCACCGGATCCTTTGGCACTCCACTGGAGGTGAAGTAAATTGGGATCCGCTGCCCCAGAATTTAAAAGGTCTCCGCCATCATATCAACAAAAGCTCTAAAGTGTCACATATAAGAGGCTTATAATTAGCAGGCTATAGCTATTGTTCAGCAGCACTATTGCCAGGGCTACAATGACAATTGACCCAAACCACAAGGGTAATGACTTGTACGCTCCCTCAGAGGCTGTGCTTTCCGCGCCCACAGTCCCATACTCCATTCAATGTTCCACGTCAGGCTTTAATGTCAACTTCGCATCCAACTTTGTGGACACTATGCTAACTGAATCACCCATATTGATGATAGCTTGGACTTGGGTATTTGCTACAACAATGTAACATTATGTACACTCAAAGTAGAATGAATTTTGATGGTTTAAAATATGGACATATATTAAATCTCTTCTCTACAAAAGGCTCATAATACCTTTCCTGACTTTAGGGTACTCTTTAACAATAGCTTCTACAGAGAGGGCAGCGTTTACCTCTTTTAAGAGAGGCGCACCAGAGGATGAATCTGGCTCCTTAAAAGTAATTTAGACAAATATTTGACAGGTATAAGGCTTAGGTTGCTCCTGGGGTCCATCTTCCACCATGTCCTTGGTTTGCGCTCATGTCAGTACATTCACCCCTCCAACCAGCTGCTGATATAATAATGTATCAATGTACTGAGAGACTTCCACTGCATGTATGTGGATAGGTTCAGGTGGGACAAATGAGGTTGTAATAGCGGAGGTAGAGAGTCCCATCTCTACTCTGCTCTGACTTTTTCTGATAGTACTAATCCTGCTGTATGTGATGAACCTGACAGTTGGGCAACCTCATGCCAGGCGCCCCAGGTGACCTCACTCATAACAATTGATCCTATAGGGCCTGAGTCCTTGATTGTTGTATTATGGCCCACGCCAAAAGTTGGACTGGGGTTGATCGGTGTAAACAACCCAGCCCAATAGTTGAACTGCTGATGGCAACACAGATAAGGGTGAGGCGCATAGTGATAATAAGGCTGGGGATTACTTGATGGGTTTTGAACAGGGCGGGATAAATTCTCCAGATAAGAAATTTTAGCAGCGGATGTTTTAGGTTAGCACTCTGTATTGGGCAGAGGAAAAGTAGCGGATAGATGGTGAAAATGCAAACAATTTTAAGCAGGGTTACATCATCATCTAACATCGTGGTCATGACCTTGTAAAGCTCATGGTATGACTTCACTACAGAGGTCATCGCAATGTACACATTATATTTTGATAAAGTCCCTGCTCTAATTAAAATGTGAGCTTCCACCATTAATTGATCAACAAATGAAGTGAGGGTCTCATTACACTGAAACCCAATGGTCAAGAAGTATTCCTTCCGCTGCAACATCTTTGCAGTACCCCTCAAACAACCGCAGCTCCATATCCTTCATTTCCTGGTATGTAACGGAGCTGTTTAGGAAGGTAGCAAGTAACTTGGTCAACACTTATGAAATCTAAGGTGGATATTAACAATTTTTCTTTTCACCAATCTGAAGCTCAGTCTGTCACAAACTAAATCACTTAAAGAACCCAGGAATTTTCCTATCATGATTTAACGGAGGCAGCTCATCACTACAAACCTATGAAGACGCTCATCCTGCCTTTTGAACATAGCGTCCAAGGAAAATTTGAGTTCTGCATATTCAATGGGTGCAGAATATCATGAAGATCCATTGATAATGCAATCCTGATGCACCATGTATGGTGACAGAAGATTTTTATTTCTTTATTTTATCAATGGGTCCCCTGTAATAAGTGCCACTGTTATAAATTTAGTGTTATAGTGAAGATATGACAAGGGGTTTTTGCACAGGGTAAGCCCACTGAGCAATAGGATTGACAATATAAAGATCATCATCCTTTAAAATATAATAAACTTTCAATAAATATGGAGCAATTTTCCTGATGACACTTCTTTATTTAATCTAATACATTCAGCGTATCCTGGTCCATTCACTCTCTTCTACTAACAACCTCCTTCTTTCAATTTACTCATCTCACTTATATCTCAGAGACTTCAGTTGATACTGACCATTATGCTTAGATTTATCTGTTCCATTGTATTCTCATTTGGTTCTGGCAGGGTTCTTCATTTATTCTCAAAATTTGCCTTAATTTAAATTTTAAATTTTAATTTTATTTGGGAAAGGCCGACCAGGGGACGGAAACTTTCAATAAGACACTAAAAGCATAAACTTCAGCGAGAGGAGGGCACCCCAGAGAAGAAAACGATAGTCCTGTTGCTAGCGGGAACGCCACGAGAAGGGAGGGGGGTAACCTGTTCAGGGGCTTGCGCCACTATTGAGCACATATTGAGGAAAGGGTCTGAAACTTTGAACCAAAGTGGGAACCAGGATGTGACCAACCGGCAGCAACATGGTGGGAGGTACCCAAACATCGACGCTTGAAAGTGGTTCACTAGGCGCGACTGGAACCGGCGTAAAGCATCCTGGAGGGTGGGAGTGGAGCCTTAGATAGCATCTAAGACAATTGTGTGTATAGTCCACATATTGATTGCGACTACCGAGGCACAGAGGGAGGGGTGGAAGAGGGGAAGCCATTGATAAAGCAAACATGTCCTTAGAAAGGCTGAAGGACTGTGCCTGACCTAGAGAAACAGTATTTGAACCTCACGCCATATCGTTTATGATGAAAAGCACTATCCAGGTGGTGAACCAGCGTTCCATACTGGCCACACATGTCACAGGATGAGTGCAAAGCGTTAGAGCGTTCAGCAGTATGATATACCCATCTCAAGCAGCGCCACACATGGGAACAAATATGTAGTTGCAGAAGAGGGTGGTGGGCGTACTTCAAAATGGGTTTCTAGGTATCTAGGGGGTAGGGGATGTCCCTCATATCCAGGTAGTCCGCCCTGGCCATGGTAGGGGGTCGCATGAGTATTACTCCGTTCAGAATGGGAAGTCCTTGTACCTCCTTGGTAAACCAAGAAGAGGGGCGCCTCCTCTGGGCGGTGTGCCTACAGATAAAAAATTCTCCACTCAGCGCTCCGCATGGAGAGGAGAATTCTTTTGAAGTAGGAAAACGTCCCATGTGGGCCTCATATGAAGGACGTGATGAAAGGTACTTTAACAGAGAGTGGGGGTGGGAAGGATTGGTGAGGCACAGGGTGCGGGAGAAGTTGGAGTGGGCCACGCATGACTAGTGCTGGGCTGAGATTGTAGGGTTAGTAACGGCAGCAATCCAAGTGACAAGGATTTTGGCATCTTGGGCCTCAAAGTTGAACAGATCCATACCATCACTATGGCGAGGGCCAAACATGAAATCCAGGTGCACCGGTGGTGGGCGGCCTAAACAAAGCCACCCTTGCAGAAGGGCGTATAGTGACTTGAAGAAACAAGGGGAAAAAGCGATGGCTTGGGCCCCAAACCAAACTTTAGAGAGGAGCATAGAGTTGGCTAGCACTACCTTACCTGTAAGGGAGGTCTGACGGGCTTTGAGGGAAGCTATGCGTTACGTAACATTGCCTAGGATATTGTTTTCCATCACCATTGAGGCTTACCCTCCTGCCTCCAGCCAAACCACCAAATGGCGGACAGGGCCAACGGTGGGGCTTGGCACAAAGGGGAGCACAAGCGGGGCGGTGTGGGGTGGGCAAGGCAAGCTAACTCGTGTGCTAGCTGATGAGGCAAATAGGAAACAGGGCTCTGGGGCCCAGCGGGCTTGATACCAACCAAGGAGAATGTTTTGGTTTTGGAGGCGCTGAGTGCAGCATTACTAATGCTGGAGTAAACCTAGATTGTAGCTTCAAGCGCACGTGCATCATGATTGTTAGACACCCCACCACACAATCGTCAGCAAACGCCAACAGCTTGACCGGTGCTTGGCATTGCACGTGGACCCCAGTAAGGTGGGCATTCATGTTGTGAAGAAGTGGGTCAAGGCTGAAGTTACATAAGCGTGGGATAAGGGGGTCCCCTTGGCGTAGGCCCCTTTGAGGGTAAACTACATCAGTGAGGAAGCCAGGGCCACGCACAGCCATTGTGGCGGATTACATAAGCAACATCACATAATTAATGAACTGATGGGGGAGGCGGAACTCGTGGAGGCAGGCTCTGAGGTATTCCCAGTTGACTCTATCATCGGCCTTCTGCTGGTCTAAGAATAGAAGTGCTCCAGAAGCCGTGGATTAACAGACATTGGCTACCGTGTCTATATTGTCCCAAATCGTCCTTTTGGGGATGAAATCAAATTGCTCAGGGGAGATGAGGGCAGAGGCAGCAACCCCTAGATGTTTATCCATGATTTTTTTTAAAAATTGTGTCTGTGTTAGTAAGGTAAATGGGGCACCAGTTGGCCAAGCCCATCTTATCCCCTTTCTCGTACAATGTAATCAAGAAGGCCTCTTGCCCTCCAGGCAGGAGGCGCATTTCCAGAAGGCATTGTTTCATAGATGCAAGCAGCAAGGAGGAAAATCTTTGAAATACTTCTATCTAAACTCATAAGGGATACCATCTGGGCCCGGGCATTTTTTATATAGTGCACTGCAAACGGTGGACCAGAGTACATCCTGAGTAATCAAATTCATCAACTCCAGGAAACAGAGAAAATGGTGCAGATGTGTGCACTTTTGAGAAAAGTTTCCATTTCAGCCAGCCAAATTGGATCAGATTTTACAATTTAGAGTAATACTTTTGTATTTCAATCGCCACTTCAGCTGGTGTATCCGTGATGGAGTGGTCTGGACTTTGCACCTGTGTGCAGACCAAGCTCTGGCATGGTGCAAAGAATTTTTAAAAAAAGTAAGCGGAGCACATACGCCTGCTGTAATATGCTTTGATTATACTGAACACAAACCCTATGCTTGTGTTGTCTCACCAGTGCGTTGAGGTGGGCAGACACTTCCGCCCACTTGTGATCCCAAGCTGGACTGTAGCCTGCAGTGGGGACGTTAGACTCCAGGTGGTCCAACTCTGCCAGTGTGCGCAAAATGACTGCTGAGGCAGCCCGTGAGTGGTGGGAGGAGAGGTGGCAAGCCTGGAAGATCGTGTTCGCCTTGGAGTTTGACCAGGTGGAAATTGGATCTGCACATAATAGTGTGACAAACTCTGGAGCTGAGGTCACAGATTCCACCCATGAGGAAAATCTTATTGACGCAATTTTAGTTGGGTGGAGTTTGCATCATTTTGGCGCCTGGGCTGCTGGATTGGATAAATGGAAGGAAATTAATGCCATCCTGTACTCAGAGAAATTGACTTTTGTAGTGAAGTGGGAAATTTAGATTTGAAATTCAATGGTGCGAGAATAAGGTTGATGAAGGACATGGACCTTAGCTGGACGTTGTGTACATGGGGGTGCGACATGTTAGAGAGTAGTAGAGCATGGCGCAGCAAAGTACCAAACAACCCTAGAGTGGCTTGGAGAATGTGAAGTTCAATGTGCCTCTGTGGGGGTGTAGGCGATGAGGGACAGCCTTCTGTGGATGGGTTCATCCAGCAGTTCATGTCACCAACAACAAACAAGTTGGGGGTAAAGTAAGGGAATTGACTGCTGAGAAAATTCCTGATTTTTGCGTGCACAGGTTGGGGCATAGATGTTAATGACAGCATGAACTTCATCACCCCACAAAAAGGTGACAACAAGGATGCAACCGTTTAGGTATGTTTCAGAAGAAATAAATTCAAAACTATGGTTCACTTGAACTAGCATCCCACAGTGCGTAAACCAGAAGGAGAGGGAGGGGTGGAGCATGGATTGCCATGATATCTCAGTACCACGTGGACAGTGGGTTTCCTGAATGGCCAAGATGTCCACGGGTAAATTATTTTGTAAAAAACTCAGTTTCCTAACCACGGGATAGCGAGGCCTTGAGTCCAACAATGTTCAACGTCCCTAAAGTAAAGGCTCCCCCCATTGCACCTTAGGTGCGAGGGGAGGGAAACCCATGCCCTTTAGCCTTCTACTTTTCAGTACATCAATGCACTGCAGCATGGGTGTTCTGTGCTACTGAGTATGTTTCAGAGTGGGAAGCTTTAGCATTGGGGTTCACATTGGCTTTTACCTTTGCTTTTTTTCCTGCTGTGGGACAAGTTTTTTGCGGTGTGTGCATTTGTGGTGGACCATCACTTGGAGGTGAAATTGTGGCAGGATTGTCAATGAGCGACTTGGTCCCAATCGATGCTTGGGCGCATTAGTTGGGTGAAACTGATTCATCCATTGGGATTTCAGCTTGAGTGGCCCAATCTGCTTGAATGTTCCAATATGATTGGTTGAGGGGCTCACGAGCTGCTTCCATCACAAAAAGTCTCAAAGTCCTCTTGGAGCTGGGCTGGTGGGATTGCAGACATGGTCTTGGCTGCCTCCTTGTCCACCACCTTGCGGGCCTGTTTGGCCTTCTTCTGCTCTTGTGGGGACACTGATTTTACTAGAATGTAGCAGACTTGTGCTCCTTATGGGAAGGCTGCATCGGTGTCTAGTGCCAGTTCATAATGGACTTCTGCACCGCACATTGCATCTGAGATAAATTTTGGTTTTAGTAATGCCCTCCTTGGTGGGGCAGGTATGGGCCTTATGGCCAAAAGCATGACAGAACGTGCAGATGGGAGGCGCGCTATACACGGTGACCCTGAATGGATGGGTGATTTGCCCATTGATTTTGATATAAGTGGTATGTGGAATTTGGGTCAAATCCTCTGCTATCACTGCAGATGGGGTGATAACAGCAATCACTTTGCCCTGCACAGGGTTGGCATGAGCGTAAAGTGCTGCATTTTAAAGGATTGTATTTCTCCATATATGGAGAGCCCAGCCTTCAGGTGGTGCTCTAGCACGGTGCACTTGACCATTGTAGGTAGAAAGTCAAATGTCACAAAAAATTTGATTCAATTTAGTCCAGCGGGTGTGCTTCATTTTGACTACCCATTAACTATCTGGGAGGTCCACTATTACTCACAACTTTGTGGCTTTGTCCACCACTTCCTTAATTTTGAAGCCAAGATCCAGCCAACCGCATAGAATAGAGTGAGGTGCGATGTACAATGTGTTCAGGAAATATGTGTGTACATCTCTACAAAACATCTCCCAAAGTGCTGTTTGCTGAAAATCCAGGAAATCTTGCATCCTGTGTTCCACCGACAATAGTTGTTGGGAGTGCAACATATTGATGAACTGGTTGCAGCGTGCTTGCCAGGCCAAAATTTCTGGGGAAATGGTAACCGCTGGTTTTTTATTACTAATTTTGTCTATTCCACCAGACTCGTTGGGGCGTCTATAAAATTTGGTTGGTGTGGGGCCAATACCTGTGCCCTTAACTTTACTTGCCCAACTGCTCCAGGACATTGGGCGCCAACTAATCTCCTCAATGAGATTATCAAACTTTACCTAGACTTGAATTGAATTTGTTGCAAAAGTGTTTGCAACGAGAGAGAAAATTTTAAATTTGTCTTAGTTTAAGGAGATCCATTCAATGTCCGTCATACATCAATATCTCATTATTCATTTGTCAATATTGCCTTATCGCCTGATTTAAAGATGCTCCTATATTATTTCTTCACCCAATATCGCCTCATCCTAAGGCGCTCAAATAATTGTAACACATAATCAGGCTCAGATATATCTACTCATTCCTCCATAATGACTTGGGGCTTATTGTCCAGTCATATTGAATTCATGAAAAGTGGTATATCTTACAAGGCACAAAGAATACTGTAGTGATGCTCACTAACCACAAATTTCTCACTTTCTACCAAAAGCTACAGAAGTTGGCGCACAGAAAATCTAAGGTAATTAGATCTCCTAAGTTTTACTTCAAATATGAATCTTTCAAAGGATCAACTTATATATTTCTGGATATCCTTAAGTTGCATCTATCAATGGGGTCTGAGATAATAGGCTTCTCTGAGTTAGTTATGGTAATTCCCTTAGAAAATAGTGAATCCTCCTTATCAACCATAGCCAAGGTAGTTCCCTACACTGCGCGTCCAAATTACATCTTCAAATTTTCAACTCACCCAACCCTACCCCTGCTTCTAATACAGTCAAGAAGTAGGTCCAAGCGCATCTGCTATAAATCTTTCCAATAAAGAGAGTTCCCTCCAGTACGTTGCTAGCTTAGTAAACATCTTATTTTAGAGGTTTTATCTTATTTAAAAAGTTGTTGTTGGTAAAGTCCATGAAGATGTAATCTACTAAAGATGTTAAAATAATTCTATATATCATTGATAAATTATAGGTTCCCTCTTCCCTGAATTCCCGAGTCATAGGGTAATATCATAATTCCCCTACCATGGGCACCCTGGCTTGAAGAAGCGTACTAATATGGTAGAGTATGGGTACTATTGGAATGGCCTCACAAAGAACATATTTGCTTGGATATAAAATGATCGCCATGTCACTCCAAATATGACAAACATGGCGGAATGGTATCTTCCACCTCCTCCAACAAGCAGAAGGGCCATGTGCCTCTAATCTAGTAGAATTTATTGTAGGCTTGCTTATGTCCCAGGCTTATGATGAATTCATGGTGGTGGTGGAACGCTTTAATAAATTAACAATCTTTATCCTTTCTTGGCAGCCTTTACGGCCCAAGGGATGGTGCAGTTATTTGCTTTCAATGTTTTTTGTTTGGAATTACCAGGAAATAAAAAGCAACATAAGGCCTCAGTTTACTTCAAATTTTTGGGAGGTATCATGCGACATGCTGAAAATAAACCCTACAGATTATTGGCTTATCACCCTCTATTTTAGTTAAACTAGTTGAACAAATCATTCATTGAAGCAATATCTCTGATGCCTTAATACTACCTCCCAGGACATATGGGTAGCAGACCTTCCTTTGGACCAGTTTAATACAATTCTTCCTACATGTGTCAACGGTAAATCACCAATGTATGCCAACTTTGATTACAATCCACACTCACCATTGGCTCCAAATCTGCAGCATTTTTCCAGTCTTGGATAATTTTTGTTTAGCAGATTCAAAATGTGCATCACTTGTCAATCAAGAGTTTACCAGATCAACTAATGACTCTAAATGTTTTTCTGACAATAAAGCCATGCAGACTGAAAACCAATTAGGTGATTTAGTTATTATTGTTAACAAGAGTTTTTACCTCAGTCTCCTTCTTAAAAGTTAATTTTTTATTTGAGCAGGTCACTTCTCTATTTTACAAGTGTTAAATAATGGAGCGTACACTTAGAAACTTACCCTCACTGGAAAATTCACACATCCTCTCACTCATCAACCCTTTCCCCCATATTTGATAGGAAGCTAGCGGAGGTTGAGCCCATAATAGTGGAAGGAGCACTTAAGTTCAAATTGAAAAGATCTTGGACTCCTAGATGAGTTGAGCATATGTTACATTACAAAGTGAACTGGAAAGGGTACCCACCTATGAGCGCAGCTGGGTCCCTTACAAAGATTGTGCCAACTTCCAATTGATTATTTAATTCATGCCAAAATCCCTAAAGCACCATCTGCTATCCCACCCAAGAAATCTGCTAACAACCATCAATTTGCAATAACACCTAAGAATTATGCTCTTTTACAGGCCCTAGAGGGGTGTGTGGATCCAGTTTTCATTGGAAGGATACTATAGGGCTTTTTAGACAAGCTATCAAGCTGGAT